>CAESWR010001275.1:134016-148548 GCA_903171835.1 Mullus surmuletus
TACCCTGCGGGGGGGGGGGGAGGGGGGTTGGGGGCTCAGAGCGATCTGTCACGCAGCTTTTGCCGGGATGTAAATGCCGCCCTGCACTCTGTCTAAGAATCTCTGCGCCGTATGTGTTTGCTGCAGCCGAGGATTTAATGGGGCTCGGTTAATATTTCAGTGCTGCTGAAGCAGATAGAAGAGAATATACGAGCAGAGGGTCCATCAGAGGCCGGGGGGCCGGGGGCGGGGGGGGGGGGGGCAGAAGGAGAATGTTTTTCAGCTGTTTTTTAAATGAAATTCATCTGTCAATTTTAATTAGCCGTCACCACCTCGTTGTAGCTTTGATGTAGCATTTCAAACTCACTTGTTTGTTTGCTACATTTGCTAAAAATATTTGACTTGTTCCTTTTTGAAGCTCCGCCTTGATCAAAGAACGCCGAGTCTGCTGGGTTCACAATCTCGACGCGTCTCGAAAACACACCAGTCGAGTGAGCGGGTGGGGGGGCGGGGCTAGAGTTGCTAATGCTATCTTATATTATGCTAGCTACTGCCTATATTCATTACAGTTAGACTCAGTGAGTGAAAATCCCCCCAAATTCACTGAGAATCCATTTATGTCATTTAAAAAGTATTGCATTAAACATGTTTGAATGCGTGTCTGCTTTATACACGGATATGACCAGGTACATGCAGTTACTATCAATTCCGGAAAATTCCAAGAAAATGTCCAACTTTGAAAATTCCCGTAATTTTGCAACCCTCATTGACATAAAGTGCTTTTTAACGTAATTTACAGAAAAATATCCTCCATGTTTTGGACATTTTGTCCAGATGTGGCAAAGAGGATCGGCCTGCTGCGGTTGGGAGGCGGCTGAGCGCCGGGCGCCGCCCTGCATCTGCACATGCAGCTAATTAGCATAAACTAATAATTCCCTCCATGCAAAATGGAAATGTCTGACACTCGCTAATTGGATGGTTCCCCCCGGACCCTCAGAGCCAAACGTTTGTTGACAAACAGGCCGGCCACACCCGGCGGCGCCCAGTCAACATTCGGGAATCTGCATCAATGTCAGTTTGATTCTTCTTATTCGAGTATTTTCCCAATTTTTTAATCTCTTTTCTCATTATCACTCTGACGAAGGGCGATGATGCCTGCCTTCCCGCTTCCGTTTCTTTATATTTTGCATATTTTCTATTCTATCATCGCTCTGTCTCACTTTGCTGTTGTGATTTCACTCTTAAACACCAACACCTCAGTCACTACCTTTGCCCCGCCCCCTTTTGGCCCCGTCCCCTTTGTCATTCCTCCTATTTTTTTTCCTCTGCATCTCTTTCTGCCCTATGTGTGTGTGTGTGTGTGTGTGTGTCTTAAAGTAGTTATGAATAAAGCAATTATTAAAGAAAAGGCTGAAAAATGTAATGATCATCAACAAATATGCAATGTGTGCGTGTGTGTGCGCGTTTGTGTGTGTGTTTATCTGCCAGCTGCGTGGGGGCGAGCGAGTAAGAGAAAGAGTGACGGGGAAAGCGAGCGAGTGGAGTATTGAAAGCCAAAATCTAAAAACTGGAAAATTGATCTTTTTTTCTTCTTCTCTGGGACTCCCCTTCTTTTGACTGCGAGCGGCGCCGCATATAAATTGATAAATTTGCCCCGACGACGCGTCGAGCATGCTGGGAACGCGGGGAAAGAAAAAAGAAGAGCAAAACATGCAGAATCTGATGGAGCTCGCGTGTTGCCGTGTCGACCGCGGGGGGAAACTCTGCGTGTGTCCTCTGCGCCTGTCATGTGATGATAACCGCCAGGTGTGTATGTGTGTGTGTGTGTGTGTGTGTGGCTCTACTAGCTTGTGGCTCTCGTGCAGCGGATGTCAACTCTCTGTAAGGGGGAGGGGCTACAATTTATACAGAGCTTTCCGACCTCATCAGATGTTTTTCAAACTTTTATTTTAAAGTAAAGATACTCAGATTAACCTTTTTAAACTATACTTTAGTTACGCATTTAACACGCTGGACAGAAACCAAAATAATATCGCTTTTCCCACTTTAACTGTCATTTCCGTTAACTCTTGAGAGTTCCTGGGGACATTTTTTGACCATTCAGAGGGTCAAAATCCCTAAAAACATTTGATATTTGCTATGTATCTTTGAGGCTGAAGCTGATTAACAAGACTGAGTCATTGGAAGTTGGGAAAAATATTAATATATGATATTTTCACAGCAGTCTTTTGGAAGGAGATGCTTTTTGTCCCCAGGAACTAATAAGAGAGTTTGCTATAAAAATCTGTCACCGCAGAAAAAATAAGAATGCCTCAAATTCAATGTTGCAGCTAATCATTGACCATCTGAGGCTCCAATAATCATTATAATAATGATCATTAAATCCTCTTTGAATGACCTTTTATGAAAATTATTTGAGTTTTGGTTTAGTTTTTTTCAATAAAAATACTTTGGACTTCAGTAAACAAACTGGCTTTAGAGGCTTAAAATCCCCCCAAATAATTGATATTTGATATATTTCGGAATGAAGTTGATTTAAAAGAATGATTCATTTAAAGTGGAATAAAATATTAATGTTATTTTTAAGCAGGTTTTAGGAAGGGGACGTTTTTCGAGTTTTTTTAAGGAACTCTTCATGGTTAAAAATCAGACTCGGGAGTCCGGCCTGCCGCTAACCAGCGCCGTCAGTCTCCTCCTCCTTCTGAAAACACTTTCTCCTCCTTGCCGAGTTTCAAAAAGATGTTATATCATTTTCAGGAAACGGCACTTTGTCAGACTCGGGGAAATTGAAATACTGCTTCGGACAACTAAAGACATCATCGCGGGCGTTTAGGCGAGGCGATGCGTATCTGCCGGAGAGGATTTCCCCGCTTATTTCCCTCCGAGCCGCTCAGCATTTCACAAAGCATATCTACGGACAAATACTTTGTCTCGTAAAAATTTAATTGCCGTTTTCCTGCTCGCCGCCGTCACCGCGCCGGCCTAATTTCGCCCTCAGCCTCGACAATTTCTCCGCAAAACAGCATCCTGTTTTTGCTTTTTGTGGCGTCACTTAGCTGAGGTGATTGCATGTGACATAAGGAGTACAAAGGGAGCGGAATGGGCTTTTTTCTGAGTGTGTGTGTGTGTGTGTGTGTGTGTGCACAGTGGGCACAGGCTGTCATCTACGCTGCCCCTGTGGACGGCGATCAGGCGTCTGCGCTGGGTTCCGCTTGGACCCGTCAGGTGACCCAGCGAGGAATTAGCGGGGACTCGGAGAGCATCTGAGATCCCATCGTGACCTCAAGTGACCCTAAATCTCCATGTTTACCACTCGTAGCGCAGATAGAAGATTATGTAATGTAATTATGTCATGAGAGAAGACGTATTATCATGTAATAACAAAGCAGGCAGACACACACGCAGCAAATGACAACAAAGCTCACCAGCGTGTTCTTGTTGTATTCAAAGCGGCGGTGCGGCTGGTAGTTTGTTGATGGCTTTGGAAGGAGGCTGCAGAGTGTGAAGACTATTTCTTTTAGGGTCCTCAGAGGCCCTGACGTCTAAAATGCAGAATGAAATCCGCAGCCGAACTCTTGCACGGAGGTCACGCCGTCTGTGGCGACCTCTGTAGCACCTGTGCTGCGTTCAGGTGAGATTGGAACTCAGAGTTTCCCCTTAGAAAACACAGCGTGTCAGACTTAACCCTTAAGAGTTCCGTTTTTTGGGGGGGAGTCAAAATCCCTCCAAAATATTTGATATTTGATATGTATCCTTCAGGCTGAAGCTGATTAACAAGACTGACTGATTTAAAGTTGGAAAAAATATGAATATGATATTGACCCATCTGAGGCTCTAATAATACTAATGATTAAATCCCCATTTTGAGATATATTTTGAGTATTAGATTAAAATACTGTGGAGTCACATAAACAAACTGGCATTTCGAGGGTTAAAATCCTCCCAAATAATTCATATTTGATGTATATATTTCAGGCTGAAGTTGATTAAATTTAATTTAAAGTAGAAATAAACATTAATATATGTTATTTTGACAGCAGTTTTTAGGGAGGAGACGTTTTAAGTCCTGAGGGAGAATTGAGAACGTTTTTTAATGAACTCTTAAGGGTTAAACATGGACGACCAGGAATCATTTCTTTTCTTGCAGCAAGAAAATAACGAAATTCAGCCTTCGGGCGTTAACGCTGTAGGAGTTTTTCAAGTCAGAGGAGTTGTGGGGTTTATGAAACACAGCATAGTTCGCTGTTGTTGCTGGTGTGCAAGGGCTTCTGGGAGATGAAGTCATTCTGTTGTTTCTTCATTAAGATGATCCTAGCTTTAATTCTGCTTCATTATACATGTTTTTATGTCTTTTTTAGAACTCAAAGTACAGATTCCTTTCACTCGGGGTGCAGGAGGTGAGCACGGGTGAAGCCGTTTAATTTTTCATCAGATTTGGATATTTTCTGGGCGGCCGCGCTCCCTGAGTGCACTCGCCCGCCACTTTGCATCCGACTCTCCTCTCAAGTCCTTTTTACTCCCATTTAAGGCGAGTCGGCAAATATAGCCGCCTGATGCCCGACGCCGCAGCGGAGAGGGGTCGAGATCCCAGCAAACACATTTAGAACGCGCCCCGTTTGCGTGCACACGGTTGTCAACATACACATTTTTTCTGGGTTGATCGTGTGTGTGTGTGTGTGTGTGTGTGCAATCTTTGCCTTGTAGATGTGAGTAAAGCAGCTATAGGGGTCTTTCTTGCTGTGTGTGTGAGCAGGCGTTCCTCCTGCAGTGGCGTGTTATCTTTCACTGTAAACATTTAATGGAGCTATATTTGACACGCACACACACACACACACACACACACACATGCGCGCGGGGGTCCATACCCTTGACTGTGGTCACCATGGCGATGGCAGGAGAAGAAATTAAGCCGCTCTCCTGTTATTCTGTGGCTTCTGTGTTTTTTTTGGGCGTCTGACGGATGCGACTGGAAACATTTACCTTTGTGCTGAGACGGTCTGAGGATTGTTTATTGATTTATGACACATTTGGACGGTCTCTGCTTTTTATTAAGAAGCCAGACGCGCTCCTCTCCACGCAGCCACATCAGCTCCTTCTTATTTTCGGCGCCAGGGTCTTTAAGGTTACGTATGGCTTCAATTATGGCAAATAGATAATGAACTAATGTTTTGCAGATGACTTTAAAGATCTAAATAAGGACAAAATCACCATGACGACCGGGCAAAACTGCTAATAAAAAACCGTTAGTCAATGTCAAAACAACTATTTCTTGGTTTTGGATAGAAATAAAGGAACTATAATATATTTCTAGTAGATGCAAATAAACACATGGTGCCACCGGGGTCATATTCCCCGAACATTGATCAGTGTTTCCTCTAACAGCAGACAGAGAAAGAGTGCAAATGTTAGAGCAAATACATTTTAATATAAGCACCCAGTTGTCAAACGTGTTGAACACAAACGCAAATATAATCAGCCAATTATCTTGTGTTTTTTGCAAATCAAAGTGAGAGTGCAACAATTACAACTGCGGCAAAGAAAAATATGAACAACAAGCAACAGAAGAAAGATGGAAGTTTGACCCCCCAATGTCAAACGTATTAAATACAAACACAACCATAAGCAGCCAGTCATGTTCCGGCTTCGCAAATCACACCGAGTGAGCAGAATTAACCCATTTGCTTCCACCCGTCCCACTATGTTTGGAGCGGAAACGCCCCAAAATTGTATTTTCATGAATGCAAACGTGCTAAATGGACAGCGAGTGTTAACTGGCTTCATTTTTAACCAGAGATATGTTTTTTCACTCATGTTGGCCACGTGTCCAGTCAGTAAATATTGAGGTTAAGCTCCATATTGTGGTTAGTGAAACATTGTGAATAAGGCGTTTCCATGGTGAGCAAACATGGTTATTCCTGTCTCCATGGTGATTGTAATCAATGGTGATATGGCGATCAAAGCAGCCACGCACGGAGAAGGTCTGCTACAAACCCTGCTTGGCGTAACTTTGCGCTCCCCTTTTTGTGGATCTGTCTATCCCGCTACTTTCTAGCGTCTCCAAATGCCAGGATGTTTGTGTCTTTCATCACACTGATGAAGTGATTGGTTTCCTCCTCACTCCAAAAGTGTGGCGTGGTGTTGCTCTCGCCTTTGGCCATGTTTACAAGGAGTTCCTGGACTCCAAAGACCAAGATTCCTTGCTGATAGAACATGAACACAACACTAATTCATCTTCCTTTGGATGTGGAGATCCTGATAGGAGGAGACATCATCACATATTCAACCTTATTCAGGTTTTTAAATATTCAGGTTTTTAAAAACCGGGATATGAGCATATCCCGCTGATTCAATCGGGACATTGGTGTTTACACGGCCGCACACAACCCAGTTATTGCTAATACTCTGCTTAGAAAAGGCTTACATGTATTGACTGCATGTAAACGTAGCTACCAGGGCTGGTATCGGTACTCCGAAACAACCCAGTCCCAAGTAGTATTGAAACTGCACCTGTGAAACGATACCTGCAAGTGGTGGTTTTTGTACCCAGATCTAGAAGAAAAAAGACTGACTCTATAGTTTTACTTGCAGCCAATCACCGCAAGAGTACCTTCAAAATGTATTTGTGTAAAAATCTTTTGAATGGGGAGGAGTGGTGACATTTGCACGACCGACTGCTTTCTATTCGTATGATTAATATCGAATGAAGTAACAAAAAGTATCAAATGAAGTACTCAGTTGGTATCAGCATCATTTTAAAGGTACCGGTATTGGACATTTTTAAACAATACGCAGCCCTTAAAGTCGCTGTTCTCAAACCGAATAAAAGAAGCTAGAATGTTACCAGGGCTGTCTCTTACACACACACACACACACACACACACACGGCAGCTCAACAGCTTGCGAACCGGCGCCCATTATGTTCACACCCGGCCCACCGGCGAGCACCTTCACATGAAACAGTTTGACATTTCTCAAACGGACTTCGCGCTCGCCGCTGACACCAAACTGTCACTGTGGCTCCTTGTCAAAATGACAGGGGGGCGGACGGGTGGGTGGGTGGGTGGGGGGATGGACAGGGGGCCGCCAGAGTGATGCAGAGGCGACGTGAAGCCACCTCCCCAAATATAACTTTGAAAAGAGGCAAAGGACACTTTTAAAGTTGTTATATTTTCGTTGGAATGGAGAGGTTAGGCCCCGCCCCCAAAGACGCTCTCGTGGTGTCATTAAAAAAATGCCTCTTTAAAACTATATGACGATAAATAAACACAACCAAATCCATCAGAGAGCGTCGATGTGCGTTTCTGTGACAGAAGCCCGAGCGCGGCGATGAATAATTCACGGCGCGTGTTTTTGTCACGGCGAGGTCGTCCTTCATGTTAACAGCATGTTTCCCCGTCTAACACCCGTCTGCGGCTCCGCTGGATGTTTGTCGCCAGGCTGAGGTGGGACGGGCAGAGAGGTCGCCGCGACTTTGCATCTCATCAATTCACCCGGACTGGAAGGCGGCGCCAAAGTTTGTCGTCGAGGTGGAATTAATGGGATCAGACGGCGGCGGCGGCCGCTTCGCTTTATTTGGATCAGCGCTTTCTCTCCTTTGTCTTCATGTCTCGGTTTTGTTTCCATCTCTTGTCGCCTTTTCATTGACCTTCGCATGAGCTGAGGTGGAAGCCAAAACACAAATCCAGAAGCGTGCAACATCCATTTCTTGGATGCTGTGATTGTGCACAGATGCGCGGAAAACAATCAGCAAATGTTGTTAAAAATAGAAATAATTTGCAAAGCCGCCCCCCGAATCCATTTCCAGGTTGGAGGAAATGCACAAGTCCACGTTAAGGCGGCAAAGCTAGCCAGAGCCGGCGCTCCAATTAGCCCGAGCGCTGTGGAAGGTGCCCCGCCTCCATTAGTGGGTCTGCTCTTCAACGCTGCTTCCTCCATTTTTTTGGTCCATCGTTTCACTTTCGGCGGGTTGAATGTGCGGCGCCGCGTGTGACCGCCGCACAATCTCTGAAAGCGCTAATGAGGTCCTGCGTTGCCCTGCAACAATGGTTCCTGCCAAGAACTCGGTTCAAAAATAGAGCATATATAGTGGATCCACTATGGAGAGGGCAGTGTTTTACTTGTTTCAACGCAGCAAATGAAATGGAAAAAAACCTCATAGTCTAATTCAAAGCAATTTTCGTGTACATAAGGGCGCTCTTACATCGCATAGACCCCAACCCCCCCACGACAGAACGTACAGGTGCTGTTACATCGCGCAGACAACCCCCCCCTTCGGCGCGCCAGATTCAACTAATAGCTACATTCCATCTGAAGTCCATTGCTACTGGATAACAGGTTTGGTGTAAATGGCTACCAAATTGGGAGAAAGGGGGATAAAACCTGATGCAAATTTATGAAAAAGGGAATGTGGGAACATGGGCACACTCTCAAGATGAGCCCAGAGACCCCCAGCTAGCTTGACTGTAAACCGCACACATGCTAACGTTCACCTACTGGATATTACTGGTTGTAAATGGCGGCAGATTATCTGTGCTAGCCTGATGCTAGCAACAAACATTGGCACTGCGATAGAACAATAAAACAATAGATAGGTAGATAGATGGATAGATAGATAGATAGATAGATAGATAGATAGATAGATAGATAATAATGGTGTCCTCAATCCTGAGAGCAAGCTGACTTTTATAGATGGATGGATGGATGGATGGATGGATAGATGGATGGATAGATAGATAGATAGATAGATAGATAGATAGATAGATAGATAGATAGGACAGCTGCCCTCAGGAAAATTAAGGTTCCAACAGTACAGTACAATGGTACAAAAAAGAGGTGAAAAAACATAGAAAAGCTGAAGGAATAAAAGAATGAGTCATCAAATATGAAAAAAAAACCCACACAGCACGGGCAGTCAAACATTAGACATTAAATTATAAAGTGTGTAGATCAGTAATCCTGACCGTTAAATCGCAACTGACCATTACAATAATACCACACTTAGTATTTTAACATATTAGCCGATCACATAAGACGCACAGGATTCATGATGCAGAAACGTCCTTCCGTTGAAATGTCTGCGCGGGACTGATGGAAGAGGGGGAATTAAATAAGATAAAATAAAGTTTGAGGCTGACAGGAAGTACGAGGCAGCGGCTGGCGGAGTCCGGCCGGCCGAGGAGCGGCAATGACAAGCGGCCTCATTACTCTCATTTAAATGTCAGCCGCTGAACCTGAGCTCGTTTGTTTTGTCGGCGTTTAAAATGCCATCCCACGGGCTCTGATCCCTTCATATCCTCGGCTTTAATTGAATCAGATGATAAACAGCGGGAGGAGTGTTCATTTGCAAGTGTGGGCTGTGGGCGAAGAGAGATAACAATGATAGAGTGTGTGTGTGTGTGTTTGCGGGTGTATTAGCGTCTCATTTGTGTGACTGCAAATGTGTGTTTTAATACGCGGCGTCTCAGAGGCACGTTTTGTGTGTCCTCGCTGTGTGCGCTACTGTTTCTGTTTGGTACACGAGAATTCTGGGTTTTTGTCAGAGTGGGCACACATAAAACCCACAGCTGAGATTTGTTATGTTAATTAGTTTGTTTTCTGGTAATTCGGCTGTTTTAAACCACCAAATCCGCACACAAATGTAATGATTTTGATCGAAACTCATTGGCAAATCGCAGTGTGTGTTTGCTTTCTGGGACGCGTCAGTTTGTGGATTTGTTCCCACAAAGCTTTTTGCAACCACAGAAAAACTCACTTGATGATCTTGAATGTGTCAAAAAAAATGCAGTGTGGGGATTTTTTGGGGGGGTCAAGTAAGGAAACGTGTTTGTTGATATCCGAGCATTTTTTTGTTGCCTGTTTTGGTCGTGCGTGCATGCTAGTGCTGGCCCCGCCCCTCATGTGAAAGCATGGGGGGCGGGGCCAAACTACAGAGAGCCAACTGAGCATTTGTCACTTCTCCTTGATATCTCATGTCCCAATAACACACCAATTCACTAGCAAGCTGCAAAAACATTAATTAACCTCTCTAGTTGACTTGTGCATAAAAATGTATGCTAACTAGCTCACTAGTGACGGCTAAAATGCCGTTAACTAGTTCTAACCTTTCTTGCCCTTACTAGTGAACTAGATGGACCCAATAAAAACTCTGACATTCTAACTATTCAAACATGAATTAACCTTCTAGTTGACTTGTGCATAAAATTGTATGTTAACTAGTTGACTAATGAAGGCTAAACAATCCACACAAGTAAACTAGGTCAAGCCTCTCCTGCCCTAACTAGTGAACTCGATGGACCCAACATGTTTACTAGTGAACTCATAATGTCAGGGTATCTACTAGTTCACTAGCAAACCCATTTGCAGTGAGCTGTAAAAACTCTGACATGTTAACTAGTCAAACATGAATTAACCTTCTAGTTGACTTGTGCATAAAATTGTATGTTAACTAGTTGACTAATGAAGGCTAAACAATCCACACAAGTAAACTAGTTCAATCCTCTCTTGGCCTTACCAGTGAACTAGATGGACCCAACATGTTAGTGAACTAATAAAGGCTCGATATCTACTAGTTCACTAACTAACTTTACTAGTTCACTAGCAAATTCATGTGCAGCTCAATAGTTAAGTAGTAGTAGCAAAATCAGCACTGGGTAACTAGTTATGAGACAGAATTAATGATGAGGAGGGAAGCATGCACGGAGGCTTCCTATTGGCTCTCCTCTCAAAGATGAAAACATGTCAAACAATCAAAACACAGGACTTTGTTTTTATCCCACCTGCTTCATTTGACCTACTTCACTAGTTGCCCCAGGAAACGCAGCGTGTTAACTGTCTGCCTTAGTCAAAGGAGCAGCGCTGGCTAGTTAACCAGTTTGGTTCTAGTGTGACCTCGCTGGTTAACTAGTGAGGCTTTAAAATGGTTCCTGTGAACTCATGAGAGCTGTTACACTGCTGGTGGACAACAAGTTAACTAGTGGCACACTTATTTTGCTTTTCCTCTATTTAAAAGATGTCACATCAAGTGTTCGGCGCCTCCCGCCCTCGCTGTTTGTAAATATCCACCGCTGTGTTTGGTGTCTGAGGGGTAAATGTGCGTCTCACACTGCCACACTGTTTCTGGTTTTCAGTGATTCAGACACATTGCTTTTTTTTTTTATGGGTAAATCAAGTGGAAATCAGCTCAATTATCCCTGTGCGTGTCCCAAACTGTAGTTCAACCAGCGCTGCCTCTGCTGCAAAAAGCCGGAGCAATTACCATACACGGCCTTTCCATTCAGCATGCACCTCTCCTGCTAATGAGTAAAATCACCATATGAAAGCAATCCCATGATTCACTTTGCCTATCCCAGCCTCCTCCTATGCTAACAAAACACCAGGCAGGCAATTTGTGTGAGCCATGACCTCCTTTAAACCCAGTTTGTTGAACCTCATCCGATTCAGTATCGCCTTGTCAGTCTCACAACCCATCGCCATGTTTTATTGATGCTATGAATAAATAAGCAAATTAATAATAGAGCAAAAATATGATTTTTTTATGCTTTAGTGCACAAAGGTTTGTGGGTCTAATGTGAATGTATACGGCGCCGGGATAATGAGCTGAGGGATCTGCTGGGTGAGCGCGGATGGAACGGTGACAGCATGCTGAATGGAGATGAATGTGCAGTGCGGGGATGAGTGGCGCCGCTAACAACATAACAAAGGCAGGAGGCCTCTGAACCTCGCCGACGCGCAACTTAAGTACGAGCTGCTCCCTGACAGCCACCACAATCAATAATTCACAGCAATCAGACATTAAATATTCCTTTTTATTTGCCGATTGTTCCCGATCTCTCCGAATGGCTGATTTGTCCAAACAACGCCCTGCTTGAATATCGGAGCATACAGAGAATATATATGTATGTCATTGTCTCTGTGCTGTTTTAAATCCTGCCTCTTTAAGCTCGTTATTTTTATGAGCCTACTTTGCAATGATTGAGAAACTTCTTCATTAGCGTTAGAATCTTGCATTAGCATTGCTGTGTGTTATTAGCATTGTCGCTAACTTGACTTCATTTTTAAGTTAGTCAGACAAAACAAATGTTCTTTAATGAAAATGAGACGCAATGGACAAGAAAAATCATCAATTTATTTAAAAATGGTTTAAACTTTAAAGATTAATTGTTTGGCTGCTCAGACATCCACAACGCACCCTCACATTGACAGTATTGCGACTATGGCCATGGAGATTGAAGGCTAGCGCTGTGATGGCCGGTATGGCTAAGCTAGTGGACAGTTGACTCTCTTTAATATTGTTCTGGTAACAGATTGGATATTTACCAATATTCAGTATTTCATAGCAGCAGAAGTTAAACACCAGTATCTTGTCATTCTCTGGGTGTTTCCCACTACGACACGTGGTTGTTGATGCGAACGCAAGCTAACTCTGTCCTGTCTTGGTACCTAAAGGGGAAGTTCTTACCCACTAGGTATTTGTTGGGGGTTATACCATTTCACTTTGGTTTGTTTGCTTAAAGATAACTACTAATGTGTTTATTTTCATGCCATATACATGCTAGCCATGTAGCACAGGAAGTGTGTACAGTACGAGCCGCAGCAGCCTCCTTCTTCACAGTATCATCGAGCCACTCAAAATGCTCACACTCGACAGCCGCCAAGACATCATCAATGAACAGGCATTTTATCCAGAACAGCGGATGTAGCGGAGGGTATTTTTCAAGCTGGCAGCACTGATAGCTTCTCCAGGGCTCATTTCATGGTCGGTAAGCCTTTACAAACAACAGACTGTATTCATGTTGGCAGCCACTTACTAATTACTGCTTTTGTTGTCTGATCACTAAAGGCAGTAAAGTGGGAAAAACCAACCAGCAACAGCGCAGCATGTAATCGGAGTTTAACAGCACGCAAACAAATACAGCAGATCCCCGATGGTTTGTGAATGAAGACGCCAGTGAGCACAGTTCAAAGTCTAGACATGAAAACACCTCACGAGAGCAGAACAGGAGAAAAGTGGCATAAAAGACGTGGGTGAGATTCGAGGAACTCAGTGCCTTTCTGGACTTTAAAAATGTGTGATTGTTGGGTAAAAGCAACAGGATTTTATTCATTGATTTATTTGAAATATCAATGGAGTGCACAAAGCAAAGACCAAGATTGAATGGGGAACAACCAGCTAACCTAGGGTTCCTATCATAAAGACTTGGGTTTCTTCTGTTAAAGGGAGTTTTTCCTGGCTCCTGTCCTCAAATGTTTGTTTTTTGGGGGGATTTTTTGTAAACAAAAGTATTGTCTAAATCGAACTGAACTTAATTGGAAGCCCTCGTAAAGGCTTGTGGGAGATATGGGACTGTCGGGAAGTTTGACAGCAGCGCGCAGGCCTTGCGAACGGTTGGCTGAACTTTAACGCGGAGAGTCGAAACAGAAGAAACAAAAGCATGTACGATGGCGTGTAACTGAGGTCAGCGGTGCAAACGGATCGATGGGATCCCGAGCAGACGTGTTTGGTTCCCTCCACTCTGTTATGTGGAAGCACTCTCGGCTGCCCACTCTCGACTGCGGACTGAGAATTTGCAGTAGCGCAAAACACAAATACACTGTTCGGAGAGTAAACTGAGCTGACATTTGCAGCTCTTGCTCATTAAGTTAGCTCTTGAGAATGTCAGAATTTTTGCAGCAGGAGAAGAAGAAAAAAGAAACCGGCCGGCCGGTGCTCTGAGGCGAGGCTTCTCCTCTGAGCTGTCACGCCGTCCTCGGCTGCAGAGGACAAAGGTTCAGAGGAGACACTAAGTACCGCTTGGCTTGCTCGGCCGGAGGAGGATGATGGTCTGCCTGTCCCTGTCTGCGCTCTGGGGGCTCCGGCAGCTTCACTTTAAGTGCTCGGGCTCTTGTGTCTGCAAGAAAAAGCCCCCAAACATCCCCGACCAAGTCATTTTGAAACAGCCGTTAGCTTGTGCACACGGAGGTCGGGTCGAAGGCCCGCTAAAGGCTAATTGGATGAGGACAAGCGTGTTTGTTGCTTCGTCTGCGGCTAAAACGGCTCTTGATCAGAGGAAAACCCAATGTGCTGCTAGCATGCTCGTATACCTTTAGCACAGTGCCTCAGATGAAGGCATTAGCATCACATTAGAGTCTTCACAATGTGTCGCTAGAGTTCAAAAGGACAAAAAAATGGAGTTGTCCTCAAAACATTTTCACAATTTTCACGGTTTAACCGCACAAAAATGAATATTATTACCTGTTTTATTAGCTACATAGCTCAGTGTCCAAGCTAGCTGAAGAGTTGGCTAGGGCAAGATTAAACAACGGTTATTATGCTCGCCAGGTAGGAAGCAGAAAGTGTGAGGAAGCATGTTGAACGCAGACAACAGTTATTACGGTAGTCAGGGAAGGAAGCAGAAAGCGTCACTGGGCATGTTGCGCGCAGACAGCACTAATTACGGTAGGCAGGTAGCGAGCAGAAAGTGTGAGGAACCATGTTGCACGCAGATTACAACAGTTATTACGGTAGTCGGGTGGGACGCAGAAAGGTGAGGGACCATGTTGCGCCCTGACCAGAGC
>CAESWR010001275.1:197843-209207 GCA_903171835.1 Mullus surmuletus
TCCCCCATCCAACCCACCCACCAAACATCAACACTCCTATAGAGCTCCTATATTACACTTTAAAAAATTAATGAGTATTCATAACACCAGCAGGGCTGCAATTCCCAACCTGAACATGCAAGTTAATGAGTTTCCCCACAACACCTTCCTGCAGATGTTTCACAATAAGAGCATTATTAGGAAACGAATGGTGTCTGCCCACTGTAAGAGTAGGGGGCTCGTCACTTCCAACGGCTGCAGATGGTGTTAAGTTTGTATTAACAGCTTGATGAAGTAACTTTGAACAATGAAAACGGGAGCGAGATCTCTATTTAAAATGCAATAAATGACACAGATGTAATTAGAGATAAATAAAGTCCTGTTCCTCTCGTAGTTCAGCTGGATGAAGGTCTCACTCGCTCGAGTAAAATAATCCTTTCTCTATGAATCTCTTAGGATCTATTTTTGAATGATTTGAGTTTCACGGACCCCTTGCATTAAACGGCAGAGGGGTCCGCAAACTAAACACTCTTTGCTCCTCTGCTGCGTCAAAGGTGTTCGAGGAGGAGCATCACATCCTCTACCTGGACCACGGCGGCGTCATCGTTGCGATCAAGGACACCTCCATCCCTCTGAAGATCCTCAAGTAAGAGCCATTTTTACATTTCTTTATTCCTGTGTTTTGGTTGCTGTGGTTTGGCTGCCGGAGCCGCTCGGACCCCCTGTTGCATTTTTCAGTATTTGTGTCCTGCTTATTCTCGCAGCTGTCAGCGGCAGCCTGGAGATGATACCTGGCATGTACACTGTAAAAAAAATAAAAATAAAAACGTCTGCGCGATGTGACCGAGGCAGAGCGGTGAAAGGAAGGTGAAAAGGGGGAAATGAGGGAGGCGAACCAGCGGCAGTGGATCGGAGAAGAAACCATCGGAGAATGAATAATGAGCGTTAGTGACGGCTGAACTGACGCACCGACAAAAAAACAAAAACAAAACAGCCAGCAAATCAAAACGCTCGACCGCAAACCCGGAAAACAGCCAATAAGACTTTGACCAGAAGACAGAAAAAGCAATAAAACAAAGCCTTTAAGTGAAGATAGATGAGAGCGGAACCACGACTCGGGGTGGGCGGGGCTACGCAGGCTTCTCCTGGAAGGGGGAGGAGTCAAAAAAGAGCATCCACAAACAACAATAAATAGAAAAAAGCCATGATGTTATTTTGTGATTCTTCACATTGGCTTCTTCCTGCTTCCCCGTCCGACACCAGGCAGCCTCACTCGTCTGTGAATCCTCGTGAATAAATGATGCCGGCGTTGCCCCCCAATGCGTGTTTTGCTGTGATTTTGTGGCCGGAGATTTTCACGAGATGAAAAATAGACAAGTTGAACCTCCAGTGGCGCTAAAATCTGGATGTTCTCCCGTCCTTATTTAAAGAGGAGTCAATAACATCATTAAAAGACTGCGCTGACGACACAAGTGTTTGAAAGGCACAAGTGTATTGTGGGAAACTGAGAGGCAGAATCGGAATGACTTAATTGATCCCCAAAGAGAAATTCTTATATTACAAACAACAAATAGAAAGTGATGTATGAAACATGTAATACACATCACTCAGAGGAGCAAAGTGTTAGAAAAATAAATATTCAGTTGAATTAAAAATCTAATAAAAATATAATAAAATTTAGTAGACTGAAATACAATTTAAGTGAAATTAATTTATAAATAAAATTAAACAATATAATACCACCCTTGTAATATACATACAGTCCAACAGCAGAACAAAAAATAAATAATGAGAAGAAAAATATAAAAATATATAAAGAATTTACCTTAAGAATAACTCATATAAAATAATAACATTTCCCAGAAATCCACCAGCAGTGAAACCTGAGGATGGCCGACTGTAACATCATGTTCCTGTATTTCAAAAGAAATGTCAATAAATAAAATCCAATAAAATAAGATTTTATTAGAAGAAATAAAGTTAATTTGACATAATACCATCCATATAATATACATATAGCCAAAAAGCAGAACAAAAAATGAATAATAAAAAGAAAAATATGAAAATGAATTCAAAATAAACATTATAAAAAAATAAAGATGTCCAGAAATCCAACAGCAGCAGAACCAAAAGATGTCCAACTGCAACATCATGTTCCTGCATCCACAGGAAAAAAAAAGAAAAGAAAGTCTGAGGCCTGTTCTTAAAAATAGCGAGCGTTCTTCCTCCTGCAGCCAAACCACCAAATGATTCAGAGGAGCCGGGCGGCCGCACCGCTCTGCCTCCTCTTCCACACTGGAAGAAGCACGAAGACGTCCTGAGCGGCGGATTGAAACACCATCAGCCAAACGACGGCGGCCCTTTTTGCTTCAGCGCTGCTCTGAATTTCAAAGGGAGCCGCCGCAGCAGAGCTCATTTCGGGGGAGAATGACGAGCCCTCGGAGACGCGTCGTCGCAGTGATCTCTCCTTTCCTTGTGTTTTCATAGTGTGGCTGAACGCTGTGTGTTCTCGGCAGGTTCAGCATCGACGAAGGACGGACGTGGATCGTGCACAATTTCACCAGCACCTCCGTGTTCGTGGACGGCCTGCTGAGCGAGCCGGGGGACGAGACCCTGGTGATGACGTAAGACAGCCCGCAGGAGCTTCCTGTTTCCCTGCAGTCCAGCCGACTTGAGGTGTTTTTGTATATCGTCAGCTGTTTCATCTGGAGGGGAATGACACACACACACACACACACACACACAAGCGCGGCTGTGTGTTTCTTGCTTTGCGTCAGCGTGGCAGAAGCACAAATGTTGCAATATTCCTCGCTCGCTCTGAGGCGCCGGTGTTTTGACAACAGGTGGATATAATGAACTCCTATGACTGCATCCACTGCAGTTATCTATGGACTGTGGGTGTTGCCATAGAAACTGAGAAGTGTCCTGGCAATCATATTCATTAATTTAATTAAATGTTTCATGATTTTTAATAATTTTCATTTGATATATATTTTAATAATTTTAGGTTATTTTTTGCATAATTGTTTGCATAATGATCTTTGTTATACTGTTTATTTTTAAATAATTTGATTTAATAAATAATAATAAGAAATATTTTTTTCATTTTTTAAAATCACATAACTATTTCTTATAATTTTAGTATTTATTTCTTGTATTTATTGTATTCATTTTGTTTTTTTTATTCATATTTGTATTATATATTATAGTGATACTGATTTTCACAATGGAGAATCTGGGAAAGTGGATTTACCACAAGCTCACAATGAAATTTAATGCCATAGAATTTGAGGTTAAATAGCAGCAAATAAACAAAGTGAATGAGGCAAAGGAGCCAGAATATAACCAGAAGAAATGCGATCGCGGAGGATATCTGTGAGAAAGTCAGTGCTGCGGCTAAAATAACGGGAACAGCAGATGAAATTAAGAAAAGACGGCAGGATATATGAAGGAGCAGAAAGGAAAAAGGAGCTCATAATAAAACTCAATAAAATGGAGCAGCCCGAGATCGCATAATAACACAAACGTTTCTTTTATTGGTTGCATTTGATTTATTCAGAAATTTTCCAAATATAAAAGGAATGTGGATGTGTAGATGTACCGTCCTCCGAGCTTCAGTCCTCCGAGCTTCAGTCCTCTGAGCTTCAGCCCTCCGAGCTTCAGTCCTCGGAGCTTCAGTCCTCCGAGCTTCAGTCCTCTGAGCTTCAGCCCTCCGAGCTTCAGCCCTCCGAGCCACAGCAGCGTTTGCACTCGCCTGTCAAACGTGGTAAATATAGACACGAAAATAATCACAATTTTCTGGCTTTGTAATTCACACCGCGTGAGCAAGATTAAACTATTTGCATCCGCTTGCGCTATTTTGCACATGCAAGCAAAAACGCCCAACACTGCATATTCATGAAGGCGAAATGGACACTTAGTCGACCAGCTTGCATGTTTTTTTGCAGTTAATATGTAGTTTCTTACTCAAAGCTTTAGTAAACCAGGGCTAAATCCGGCCGAAGCACAGGAAAAACCCTCAGCCTGAATGTGGACTCCTCCAGAAGGTCAAAGTTCACCTCCCGAGGCCGGCCTATTGAAGAATACAGCCAAGGAGACGATTCATGTTGAGGTTGTCATCTGTAATCGTCTCAAAAGATGAAGTGATCCAAGCTGACATTCCCGACGAAACATGATTGAGAGGCCTCGGGGGTCGGAATCGAGCAAAATTATACACAAAATGCTGTTTGTTCCTGATACAGACACTGAATTATTTGCAGCTCGTACTTGATGTGCGAAGCAAACAGCCCCCAGGAAACTCCTGACAGGCTGTTGCTCGGCCGCGCCGGCCGCCGCGCCGCGCCGCTCCAAAGCATCTGTCACCCATAAATGTTACATTACCACCATCTACTGGAAAGCAGCTGGTCCTCCTCGCAGCTACAAAAAAGATGCCCACAAATCAGAGCAGACTTACATTGATGTGATCACGTTGGGTGTAATTTGCAAATTGGAGGTAAAACTTCCAGACGGCGATTCTGAAACTCAAAAACAGGTTTACAGACTTGTTTATACGCTGTTTTACAAGCTGTGATTTGACACTTACCACTGAAAAGCCCCGAGTCTGTATGTTTGAGTCTGTATATGCCGGGCCTGAGCACCGCCACGTCCCACTACCTCCCAAAAACCAGGAAGTGGGGTGTAACTGTTGTGGCACCACCTGCTGGCAGTTAGAAGTACTATGATATGATTCTAAACCTGGTTCGGGTGTTCAGAGGTGACCACAATGGGGTCGTATCTCCAGAACAAAACCTGAGGAGCTTCCACTGGGAGGATGGACTTTGGGGTCCTCAGCACGCTGGAGACACAGAACCAGCATCTGTCCATATTGGTTGGTATCTCCAGAATGAAAGGAGTTACCCCAAAATCCCACCCCATCCCCGACCCCTACGAGGACTTCCTCCACCTCAACCCAACCCCCTTGTGTACTTTGCCCTCATGATCCCCCTTACCTGGATTTTGTTGAGTAACCCTAACCCAGAACCTCACACCTTAACCAAACCCAGTCTTCTTCCACCTCACTATTCCCCCACCCCTCCCCTGTACTCACCCACCCACCTTGCCCCCCCTCTTGATTTTAATTTGGCTGTAACAGCATCTTTAAAGGGTTCTTGTCCTTCCCCTCATGCCCCCGTTGACTTCATGGGGACCTCCTCGGCCTCCTCGCTTAAACTTCAACCTAATCCCAAATGAGAGAAATCCCATCCCTAACCTTAGTTTGGCAATCCAGGGTTTTTATTTTTGATCGACCAAAGCTCCTGATCTGATAATGCTAGAGGTGTGAATCGCAGTCTGTCCCCAGGTTGTCCGAGGTCCAGAACATTCTGGCTTTGATCCCGAGTCTCTTCGAGCTTCTGTTGCAGGGTTGGATGTTGAAGTCCCCTGCTGCCCTACTGGCCTTATAGCTGCCATCCTGCCTCGAGCATACAAATATTTGACTCCGGACAGGAACGTGCTGGAGATACCAAAGGCTCTCCGGGCTGCTGAACCTGGTGGACTTGTTCCTGAGTCTCTGCGTGCTGCCGTCCACCGCCGTCGTTTCAGTGCTTCGCAGCGACAAGCCGAGATACCTTTGAAGTTGTAGCTGCTCGACCTCAGAATGACCCGCCTTTGATTCCGTCCTCTTTGTAACACGACCCCGAGCTCAGACGCCGCCGTGGTTTTTCCTCCAGCAGGCGAAGTTGCGACTGGCGCGCACGCATCCTGACAGGCGCGGCGCGCCCTCGAGAGCACCAGTCAACCTTTGTGTTTCATCCAATATTTAGTCAGTTGTAAGAGCATCTCCAAGAGCTGTGTGTCTGCCTCTGGTAAATGCCAACTCAAACTTTTCATCCAAGAGTTCACCCAGCCCCCCCGACCCCCCCCGTCCTTTCGCTCAGACATCAGACCTTTGCCCAGAGGGTACGACGTGCCTTCCACATGCATGCACACACTTCCCGACATATATAGAATCGCTATTATCCGCCATCTTTTCACGCACGTTCCCCACCTGTCTCGGTCGAGATGGAGACCCCGGGCCAGGAGGGCTAATGAGGGTAGCGCCTACGTGACACCTTAACCAGGACCTATTTCCTCGCCGCCAAGTTTAGATTTTTTGACAGCCCACCGAGCCGTTCCATTATTACGCTTTAGGACATTGACTTTGGGTGATGAGAAGAGACCACCCACCAGCCCACCTAATGAGAGCGTGTCAGCGCTGTTGGCCGCCGTGTATGATCACCCTCACGCCGACTTCCTCAGCTACCATCAAAAACTTTCAAAGTCGAATTGAAGGAGGTGTAAGAATTGTTGTTCATTAGTCGTGTTTTTATTTGCAGAGTCTTCGGCCACATCAGCTACCGGTCGGACTGGGAGCTCGTCAAGGTGGACTTCAGGCAGTCTTTCCCTCGCCAGTGCACTGAGGCGGATTACGACTCCTGGATGCTCGTAAACCTGCAGGTAACACATCCATGAGGTTAGCTAAGGGGTCTGTGGGGGGTCTCACACTGGTTCCACTACATTTTTATATGTAAAACTACTCAGGTTATTCGTATACTTTTTAGGCTACCACAGTATTTTTTGCAAAAATGTTGAGAAGGTAGTAGTGAGTCATCATTGTTTTTTTTCCAATTAAAAAAGTGAGTCCCTCAAAAATGAGTCAGCCTGTACTTACACACACATTTTCTTACTTTCGCACACACACATTTTCCCATTTGTCATATTCAAAAACAAGCTGTGTTGGTTTTTTTCCAATCGAGAACATTGGCACACAAACAAAACACACAGTCTCCCAGTGTGTGAATATGTTGTCAACTGAAACTCAATTATTGTTTTTCACAACCCAGGGGGAAAAGTGCATCATGGGTCAGGAGCGGAGTTTCCGAAAGAGGAAGGACACGGCGTTCTGCGTGAAGGGGAAGAGCTACACCTCCGCCCTCGTCACCAAACCCTGCCAGTGCAGCGAGAAAGACTTCAACTGGTGAGGAAAACCCCCGACGGCCTCCAGCTCCGACTCAAACCTCCATCACTGTTTTGCTGAATGTTCGGCGCTGTGTGCAGTGACTACGGGTTCGAGCGGTCCCACGCGGACGGCGACCGCTGCCTGGCCAATTTCTGGCACGACTCGGACACGCCGCCGGACGACTGCCATCTGGGACAGACCTACGAGTCCAGCACCGGGTCTGTGCACACCGACGAAATCACACCGGTTGGTCTGCAAAACGTTCTCACCTCTGACGCTCGTCCG
This sequence comes from Mullus surmuletus, assembly GCA_903171835.1. NCBI lineage: Eukaryota > Metazoa > Chordata > Actinopteri > Syngnathiformes > Mullidae > Mullus > Mullus surmuletus. The sequence continues at coordinate 205,084 of CAESWR010001275.1, forward strand.
TTTTCTGCGTTTCAGGTACCGGAAGGTGATCTCCAACGCGTGCGAGGGGGGGGTCAACAAGCAGCAAAGCACCAAGCAGAACAGCTGCCCACTGCTGCCCCCCAGAGGACTCCAGGTGGGCATCAAGGGGCAGATGTTGGCCGTGGCGCCAGGTGATGACATCACATTCATTGTCCATCAGGAAGAGGTAGAAAGAAAGTCGCCGTCTTGTTCCCACGTTAGCTCGCTCGTCCCTTGCTGGGGTTTGAATCAGTGGGGGTGTGGTCTCTCCCCCCGGCACAGGGGGACACCACCAGCACCAAGTACCAGGTGGACCTGGGCGACGGGGTCCGGGCCATCTACCAAAACCTGACCGTCACCGACGAGCCCATCCAGCACCGCTACAAAGACCCGGGCATTTACAAAGTCACGGTGAAGGCGGAGAACTTGGCGGGCCACGACCGAGCCACCATGTACATCCAGGTCACAGGTCAGACCTCTGAGGACTTTGGCTTCGTCTCTGAACCTTCAAAGACACTTTTCTCAACAAAACGCATTGTCACCGTTACAGCGCCACTGCAGGAAGTTCACCTGGAGGTGGTTCCCATTGCCGGGAGGAACCAGGAGGTCAACCTGACCGCCATCGTGCTTCCTGCCGAGGCCAACCTCACCGTCTTCTACTGGTGGATTGGAGATAACCTGCAGGTGATGGCGGTTACGCTAACCACATGGGGAGGGGGAGGAAAAAACCAGGTCGCCAGAATGGTGCCGAAAAAGGGTAAAGGAGGGTTATGCTGCGTTCCACTTAGCTCAGAAGTTGGAGCAGGGAATGACATCACACGATGTCGAAAAATACTTACAACCGATTTAGTGCAACAAAAACTAATCAGAAGTGCTACATGAACAGAATATCAGGAGTGAGGGAACTCGGGCGAAGTGAATATATAAGTAGGAATTCCTACTTCAGGGGCGTTCCCGTTGAAACTTCCATCTCGGAACTCGCAATTACATCTTTTATTCCTGCAAGCTGTATAATTGGTGGTTTGAGCTACATCATCACTGTTACCTCATTAATATGACAAGATAGCAAATTAGCAAGCTTAGCAATTTAGCAAAAAATAGCATAGTGTTTAGCAGAAAACATAACAGCCAGGCGACACATTAGTAATTTAATACTTTTTATCCCAAAATCTTCACCCAGGGTCCAGTGTTGTCATGGAGATGGTCCACAGTTAGCGGCTAATGTTCTCTGTCGATGTCAAAGAGTTAGCTGGAGAGGCTACAACAGAAGCTAGCTATCGGATTAGCTTGTTTATGACATCGAGACATCCTTGGATTTGATTTAAATATTTCTTATCATAACTTCAAGTGACACACACACACACACACACACACACACACACACACACAGCTGCTCCTGATACCAGCGAGTGTGTTTTCTGTAACGCAGCCCACGCTGACGCTGCACAACAGCCTGCTGACTCGCTTCCCAGACGAAGGCGAGGTTTCCGTGACGGTCCAGGCCTCGAACGGGCGCTCCATGGTGCAGGACAGCAAGACCGTCAGAGTCTACGGTAATAAAAACTCTCCTTTAAAGACACGACACGACTTCGGCTTCTTTTCCGATCTTGTATGTGAGGACCTTTTTTTCTCCAAACATTCCCAGACAACTTCCAGGTCATCCCACTCAGCTTCAGCAGGAGCCTGGACCGACTCAACCCCAACATCCCCGAGTGGAGGGAGGACGTCGGCGGCGTGGTCACCAAAATCCTCGCAAAGGTAGAGATGGTTTCAGATGATGGGGAAAAAACCTTAACATAAAATGATGATTTCTCCACCAGCTTTCTTCACCAGCTGCTCACATTTACATATTACACAAACTCTGCCAGTTTAAAGGTGATAAAGACTAATATTTATTCTTCCTTTCATCCATTTGATCCACTAAAACCACAAGTTGAGTCTGAGAGTTCTTACTGGTTCGTTTCCCCTCCTTTTTATTTTTAGTCAGTATTTTATTCTAAGATAATATATTTTTTAAATGTTCCTGTGACTCAGATTTTGTGTTTTACTTTGAGATTTATCATGTAAAGTACACAATGAATAAAATGTATTATTATTACTATACAAGTTCTAAAAGTATAAAACAAGTATAAAAGTATAAAGTTCTTTTATGTATTTATTTTTACTTTTTTTATCTGTGTATTTATTTATCTATTAAATTGGTTATTTATTATTTATTTAGTTAGTTGGTTGGTTAGTTTATTTATCTGTTTAGTACAGGGATAAAATTCTGTATTTTTATCCAGATTATTTAGCAGAACATCATCAGCAATGAAAAAAATACAAATAAAAATGAATAAATAATAAAATCTATAAAATATAAAATAAATATATATATATATATATATTTATATGTATATAAAATCAAATATATTAAAAGGATATTTGTCCTTTTTTTGCAATGATACATTAATGAATCACGTGAAAGTGATTTTTCATCAAGTGAAGTTTCATCATTTCTCAAACACACTTTTGCTCGTGTGATGACGACAGAGGAAATGAGTAATAACTGCCCTTTGACCTTTTGACCCCCAGATCACAGGCGTGCCGCAGGACTCCCTGATCACGGTGGTGAACGCCGGCCTCCCCACCACCGCCGACCTCTACGTGCTCCCGGACGACGGCAAACCCGCCAAGAGGAGCTTGATCGCCGACAAGGTGGGCTGGTTTTTGGGAGGATTTACGCGACACAGAGTGCGTTTTTTCCTCAAACCGTCCTGTGTTTCCGCCCGCAGCGCGTCCCGGCCATCGTGCAGGCCTTCAACGACAACAACGTCAGCTTCATCGTGCGAGGCGGCCTGCAGGTGCTGGTGCTGCTCGCCGACCCCAGCGCAGGTACGGCGGCGGCGCGGCGGAGCGGGGGGATTAAACCCGAGCGCACATTTGACTTATTAAAAGAGACTTTTCTGATGGTTGTGTTTTTTTAACGAGAATTGCATGTCATGGATTGGTTCCCAAGGCCCGGGTGTTAGTGCTAATGACTCCGGCTCAGCAGGAGCAGACTCGGGTGCGTTGATGAATCACTCTCTCTCTCGCTCTGCGGACGTCCTTCACCTTTTTTTCCCAAAGCCTCGTCCGCTCTGAGCCGCCCTCTGCTTCGGAGAGTCCTTCTCCTCTGCTTTCACTTTCCTCGCGCACGTCGCAGCCAGTGGGGCGGTCGGGTTTCCACTCTGAGAGGCCTTTGATCTCAGCTGGTTTCACCTGCTCAGATCAAGGTGAAATAAAGAGAAGTAACTGCCCAGTTTAACCTTCTCAGACAGACATTGATTTTGAGTGAGGGAGGGAGGGAAGGAGGGAGGGAGGGAGGAAGGGAGGGAGGGAAGGAGGGAAGAGAGAGAGGGAGGAAGGAGGGAGGGAAGAAGGCAGGAAAGGAGAGAGGAGAGGGACGGAATGATGGGAGAGGAAGGAAGGAAGGGAGAGAGGAAGGATTAGAGGGAGGAAGGAAGGGAGAGAGTGAGGGAGGGGAAGATGGAAGGAGGAGATAGGAAGTAAGGAAGGAGGAAAGAAGGAAGGGAGGAAGGAAGGGAGAGAGGAAGGGAAGGAAGGATGGAAGGAGGAGAGAGGAAGGAAGGAGGAAGGGAAAAAGGAGAGATGAAGGAAGGATGAAAAGAAAGGAAAGAAAGGAAAGGAAGAGAGAGAGGAAATCCTTCCTCCCTCCCTCCCTTCCTTCCTTCCATCCATCCTTAACAGTGAGTTTGCCAGCTGGTCCAAGAGCTCCCTCTTGGCAGCACAGAGAAGGTGCGTCTATGAACGTGAAGGTGAAAGCTAAAGTGACGTATCTTTGCACATCTTGTAGAGGTAATACGGTAATTGGGGGGGTTTTCTCGTGGCTGTACGGCGCGTAGCTGCGTATCACCTAGAAGCTCACCGCTGCTCTCACCCTTTGAGATCTTCTTCTCTGCAGCACAAATGATTTTTTGTCCCATGGTGCAAATGTTCCCGCCTTTACGCTCGTGTCGCCGCCTCCCCCAGGTTACCGCGGAGCCGCCGGGGGTCCGGGCGTCTGGGCGGTGGCCATTGTTTTCCTCGTCAGCATCATCGCCGTCGGCTCCTTCATCCTCTATAAGTTCAAAAGGTGAGAGGTC
>CAESWR010001276.1:14462-24994 GCA_903171835.1 Mullus surmuletus
AATTTGCATTCTTTTCAGGGAGTGGATGGGTAAAGTGGAGCGCATAAGGTCACGGACCGCAGACAGTCAGGAAGCCTGGAAGGAAGGGTCGGAGGAGCGTGGGGGCAGTAAAACCTCATGGGCTGACAGTGTGGATCCCAAAGCACCATCACCTGGCAGTATGGGGCAGTACAATAAAACTGCTCCTCCACAAGACTACCAAGTAAGCTGGCTGGCATACATTGTACATGTCTTTCATTACATTTGCCCTCATTGTAAAAGAGCATCTCAGTCTGAACTTGTATATAAAATTTCCTCCCCTCAGGGTGGCAGTCGCTCTGTGGGTGGTGGGGCGCAACGTGGGAGCAAACCATTGGCTACACCTGCACCTGGTGCTGATGAGGACTCTGACGCCTGGCGGCAGAAGCGAAAGAAAACGTCTGAAGTGTCTGAAGCCGTGGAGCGAGCAAGACGGAGGAGAGAGGAAGAGGAACGACGGATGGAAGAACAGCGGCTTGCGGCTTGTGCTGAAAAACTGAAACGCCTCAATGAAAAACACCGCCAGGCAACAGAGGTCAAACCCACCCAGAGTGCAGCCCCAAATGATGAGGTGCTAGTTGCTCACGAAGAAGCTCCATCGCCAGCTCCTGCTCCATCGCCTGCTCCTGCTCCTGCTCCTGCTCCTGCTCCTGCTCCTGCTCCATCGCCAGCTCCTGCTCCTGCTCCTGCTCCATCGCCAGCTCCTGCTCCTGCTCCATCGCCAGCTCCTGCTCCGGCATCCAGTCTTGCACCTTCGATCCCAGCCCCACAATCACAGGCCTCAATAACGCAAGCTCCTCTGCCCGAGAGAGAAGATCAAGACGGTGAGGTAACTGAGCGGGAACCTGAAGGAGTTGAACCAAGCGTAGAGGAAGAGGAGCAAACGCCTCGTCAGCCGAGCCCTCCAGTCCAGAGACCCGCAGCAATACCTGCAGAGCCTCAGGACGAAGAAGAGGGCTCCTTGGCCGAGGTCACACCTCTGGTAGAGGAGAATCAGACTGACAGCACAACAGTGCCTATCCGAGACTATTTCAACATGGAGGACAACAGAGGTAAGCCAGCTCAGGGCAGACTGGCCTTATGGATGATATTTAAACCTGGCTGAGCTCCCACCACAATGCAAGCCAGACCACCTCCAAATATGGTCTTGCAGATTGCATCGCATTTACACCTTCATTAAGTTGAGCTTTTCCAAGCATGATATCTAAATATAAATTTAATGGTGACACCAACTCAACTGTCAGTAGCATCTCAACAATCACTGGTGTTGTGACTGATCGTCAGGCACATGTCGCTACAAATGCACTACTGATATTTTGCTCTCCTCCAGTGGACGAATCTCACTTGTCGCTGCCACCGATGGACACTCCCAGTGGCGAGGAAATCCCTGTTGCACCAACACAGCTGGAGGGAGAGGCGGCAGCTGCTATGCGTCCGTCTCTCACCTCAGGCTATTCGAAACAGTTTCAGAAATCTCTGCCGCCTCGTTTTCTCAGACAGCAGGTAAGGGCTTCTTCACCTGCTCTCTTTAAGCGCACAAGAGCAATAGCTTTTGAGTTGTAAGAACGTATTTTCTAAACTGAAGCCTAAAAGCTGTTCTACTGAGTAGTAACCATTTATTAAATGCTTTACTCGTATATATTTTTCCTTATTACCATTATTGTGTGTGTCATAGGAGCAGATGAAACAGCAACAATGGCAACAACAGCAACAGCAAAGTGGGGGCTCGGTGTCACCATCAGGTGGTAGCGGAGTTCCAGCTAATCAACAGCAACAGCAACAACACCGCTCTATGTATCCACCCATTGGCCCCCATCACCAGCACCTGGCCTCCATGGGGTTTGATCCCCGCTGGCTTATGATGCAGCCCTACATGGATCCTCGTATGATGTCAGGGCGCCCTCCCATGGATATGCCAACTAACATCCACCCTGGTATGGAGACATTCATGACTTAAAGGGGACGACATAACTTCATATGATTGAATTATTCTGCATTTGAACACAACCTTACAACACTACTCAATTTGATCCTCTCCAGGGAGGATGCCTCCTAAGCAGATTGCACGAAGAGAACCTGGTGATAATTCCAGCTCTAGCTCTGACTCGTTCGACCATTTGACCCGACCAATACGCGACCACGGTTTGCCCTCTGACTCGAGGATGGTCTGGGGGTCTGACCCGTACCCACAGTCAGAGCCATTACCATCTGTAACTCCTCCCAAAGGACGGGATGATAACAAGGAGCCAAGGTATGTTAAAAATAAGGCAATATAGAAATGCATTGTTTCTAGTAGATTTGTATTTTGTGCATTGATTCATATCAAATATCTCCCTGTAGGATGGACTCCGGTTTGGATCTAGACAGGGGTCTCCCAGCTATGTACCCCCAGGACCATACTGCATTGGACTCTCGTAAAAGTAACTTTTTCCGGGACCCCACAGAGTCCTTATCAGCCTTTTCCCAGGGCCCTGAGGATGCACCTGGCCCTTTAGACAGGGTCCCAGTGGGTTCTGGCTTTGATCCAGAGGAGTCAAGCCTGCCGAGTGGAGAAGAAGTGGAAGCTCTAGGTCAAGCTCTTCTGGAAAGGAGTGTCTCCCAGGGCTCGAGCCACTCCCTGAAACTGGACGAGCCCAGGTTTGATGGGCTTCCGCTGGGAACCAAATCACTTGAGCTGCAGGACAACGGGGATAGGGCTGATGATGCATCTCAGAATGAGCTCTTCTCGCAGGCCGCGCTATCTGCCAACAGGGCTACACCTCCAGCCGATGGACTGCACAAACAAGAGAAGCTGCCCCTACCAGCCCCCAGCAAGCAGAAAGCTGAGCTACGCTGGGGTGGGAGATCTGGTGCCGGACGCAGAGAAGGACCGGGGGGAGAGAGACCTGTCCGCAGGTCTGGGCCAATCAAAAAACCTGTCCTAAGGGACATGAAAGAAGAGCGAGAACAAAGAGAAGAGCGGGAGAAGCGCCATGAGAGAGGGGACAGAGGAGAAAGGACCAAAAAGGATCAGACTTCCAAGGCTCCCTCGTTGGCTGCTGCTGTCTTGGAGAGCTCTAGACCTCAAGGTGAGGCAAAGCGAGACACTAATGAGGTTGAGGAAACACAGACCAGCCTTCTGAGAGCCAGAGACTCGCAGCCTTCCTCCGTGGCTCCCACCTCTTCCTCACAGGAGGAGAAAGCAGACAAACCCCTAAGTAATGACAAACACCCCGAACCCAAACTGCCCTCAAGAAAAGAGTCAAATCTTCCTCTGCGTACCTACCGACGAGACGAGCGAGAGCGGGACCGTGAGAGGGAGAAGGAAATGGACAAAGAGCGAGAAAGAGAGTGGCCAGCCGACGCAAGTTTCAAAGGCCGTGGTCGAGGAGAGTATTACTCTAGAGGTCGTAGCTACCGTGGGACATACAGCGGCCGAGGCAGAGGCAGCCGTGGTCGTAGCCGAGCAGAGTACCCGTACCGAGAACCGCGGTCACGTTCCGATTTACCCTCGTCTGGGGGAGCTGCGGTGTTTCGTAATCGAGAGGAAAGTGAAACACGGAGCGAGAGTTCAGACTTTGAGGTTATACCAAAACGCAGACGGCGCCGTGGTTCAGACACAGATTCTGAAAGTGAGGGTGGGAGGGAGTCTGCCAGTGATACCGGACCATCTGACCGCGAGCCCAGCACAAAACCTACCCGTCCACTGAGACGTGAGCTCCCTGGGGACGCCCGATCAGCGCACAAGCCAGGCTTTGGCCCTCCTCACATGGGGGAAAAAGTAGGATCTAGAGGAGATGATGAAAGTAGGCCCAAGCCAGGATTCCTTCCTAAAGGAGAGCCTTCAAGGCGAGGAAGAGGAGGACTATATAGTAGACGTGGTGGAACAAGGGAACGTGGGATCCCTCGCTCAGCCCCTCTAAGACGACCAGCACCCAGAGATTCTTCCTCTCAGTGGCCTTCTAAACCAATGGAGACCTTCAGGCCTGAGGACATGGAGTCCACATCAAGATATGACAATCCTCAAGCTGATCGACGGCCACCTAAATCAGATGGCAAGAAATTTTGCGAAGGGGTTCCTCAGAGTAGCAGGGAAAGGCCTCGTCGATCTAGACCAGCACGACCCCCTAGACAAGATAAACCTCCCCGCTTCCGGCGGCTAAAGGAGCGTGAAGCTGCAGTGTTTGCTAATGGAGAAACAGCCCCCAGCACCCCTATCCCCGGTCCCGCCATGCCTGGTGCTGCTGCCCCCAGCTCTGCCCCTGCCCCAATCTCCCTCTCCCCAACTCTGTCTCGAACTCCTGGAACCCCTGTAACTGCTGCTGCAGAAGCGGCATCCTCCATGCCTTCGCAAAGCCTGCCCTCTCCCATTGAAGCACCTTTGTCTGAGACCAGCAGCCCCACCATCACTGCAGTGGGCACAAAGTCCCCTGACTTGTCCAACCAGAACTCCTCTGATCAGGCCAACGAGGAATGGGAAACGGCATCTGAGAGCAGCGACTTTAACGAAAGGAGAGAGCGCGAAGAGAGGAAGGGCGCAATGGAGGCAGCCAGTGAGGCAGCCACCACTTCACCTGCACCTGCACCCCCCCAGGGCTCTCTAACACCCAGCAAAAGCCCTCCCGATGGGGTTGTGTCTCCAAAGCGTGAGGGAGCTTCCGCAGCCAAGAGGAGCTTCTCGAGTCAGAGGCCTACAGAGAGACAGAACCGCCGGGGCAACAGCGGTGCAAAACCTGGCCGCAGCTACACAGGAGGCAAGGGGGAGAGGAGGGGAGGGGCCAAAACTGGCCGCAAAGGGTGAGTTTACAACAAACAGACTTTTGTCAGTGTGTTCACTTACATTAACACTCGCACAATGGGGTTAAGTTAATGAAGATTCGGTAGAATGACAGATTTATTCACTAATAATAATCCTATTTAATAACTAGTGCCAAATCTACTAAATGTCTCAAGTTGTTTGTGTTGCCTATCCACAATACTCCAAGCTGTGTAATTTTATTTTCCACTTGAGTGAATTAAGTCTACCTAATTATTTTAATGTTTACGCTAAATATATTTAAACATGGCACTTGTGTGATGTTGTTTTTAGATTGTCAATGTGACTCGCATTTCTCAGGGACAGCTGAGTAAAAACATTACTCCTTTACTGGAGCTGCAGTGGTGCATATTGATATTTCTTTCTGTAGCAACTATTTTGGAATTCATTCAATATCTTCCCCCCCCACAAAACAAAACTCGTCAGGACATGTGTAATACAGTCAGTTGTTAAATCTCCAATTTTGTTTTTGTAAATTGCAAAGCCCTGCAGCTCAGCAAAACGCCGAGGCAACAGCAGCAACAGCTGGCGGAGCAGCTCAGAGGCTGACAAAGGAGCAGTCAGCCCGTCGTAAAGATGACGCCAAGCATGCTGCAAAGAAGCCAAAAGAGAACGCTCTATCTCAGTTTGATCTCAACAATTACGCCAGTAAGTGGACTTGGTTGAAGCCAACTATAAGTTTCTGGTGCAAAGGTTAAGAGGAGTGTCTCCGTTTTTTTTTCTTTTCTCGCTGAATCCAAATATCTGTCCATTGTTGTGCTGCCACTGTAGGTGTTGTGATCATTGACGACCATCCAGAGGTCACCACCACAGATGATCCCCAGTCGAGCACCAACGACGACGGTTTTACAGAAGTAGTCTCCAGAAAGCAACAAAAACGTTTGCAGGATGAAGAGAAAAGGAAAAAGGAGGAGCAGACTACTCAGGTATACCTAATTTTGTATCAGTTTTAAAGACGTTTTCACTGTGCAATGAAACTGTTCAGCAGTAGTATAAAGTCAAAGACACATATTAGTGTACTTTATATGTTCTATCTGTAATATGGATTGTGCTACTTTTTAGAACTGGGGTAAAAAAGGCTCCGGTGACAAGAGCAGAGGAGGTGGAGGAAAGCTGCCGCCAAGATTTGCTAAGAAACAGTCATCACAGAACCAACATCAGCAGCAGCAGCAGCAGCAGCAGCAGCAACAGCAGCAACAGCAGCAACAACCACCACAACAGCAGCAGCCACCGCCGCAACAACAACAACAACCACAACAACCACAACCACAACCACCGCAACCACAACCACAACCACAACCACCACCACCTCCACCAACGCAACAACAGCAACAGCAGCAGCAACAGCAACATCCGGCCCCCCAGTCCCAGCCTCCTGTAGCCTCCACTCCCCAAACCCAACAGCAGCCTCCCATATCTGCACCTCAGCATCCTCACCTCACTCCATCCCAGCCTGCTGCCTCCCCTCAAGCTCTGGAAGGAGCAGTGGCCCCCCTGTCCTCCATCCCCGCAGCCACTGTGGACTTCACGTCAAAGAGCCTCCCGCCTGCACCTGCACAGCCGCACAGCACTCTGGGAACAGAGTTGTGGGAGAACAAGGTTGCATCCACCACTGTCCTTCCAGATGTTAAAAAGCGTAAGTTTTCAAGCCACTTGTTGTTTATAACCTGCCAGATGCACTGGAGTTCTTCAGAGTTCTTTGCGTCACAATTGTCATTTTCATTGTTACAGTTGGACCGATCAGCCCCCCTCAGCCACCTTCTGTGAGTGCCTGGAACAAACCTCTTACCTCCTTTACTGGCACGGTCTCTTCTGAGGTATGTCAAATATACCTAAATCATTTTGCGTCTTTGCCATTTGTGCCAGAATGAACGAGGAAATTAAAGTTTTTGCTTACTCGATTTTTAAAGAGTGTGAAACCAGGAGCAGAGGGCAGTGTGGAACTGGCAATTGACAGTATTCAGTTTGGAGCGCCGTCGTCTGCTGGCAGCACCGACAGCGATGGAGTTCCGGCATTGCTCGAAACAAGCTCTGACAATAAGCTACCTGCTCCCAAAGAACAGAGACAAAAACAACCTCGCGCTGGCCCAATCAAAACACAGAAGGTACCTGTCATGCCACAGAGACACTATTTACTCAGGGGTACTCCAATTTATTTATAGTTCTAAGGACAATTTTCCATTCTCCCATTAGCTCCCTGACATGGAACCAGTGGAGACCAAGGAATACAAACCGGGTCCTATTGGTAAGGAGCGTTATCTAAAGAATCGCAAGGCCAAAGATGCTCGTGGAGGTGAGGGCGAGGGGATGGAGACCGGAGTACCCGGAGTACCCGGAGGAGGCATCAGCAGAGCCACAGACTCCAGTCCGCCCACCAGTGATGCCACCGTACCGGAACTGGGAGGAGACATTGAGGGCATGATCACTGTGCCCTCAGCAGAGTACACCACCAACTCAAAGGTACATGGCACTGTCACATCAAAGTATAACCAGAAATGAACTGAAAAAATTCACAGGGATGGATTGTGACCAATCAGGACAAACTCAATTAGTTCTCGTTGTCTTTTTTTCCCCAGGAGTCTGTGACAGACTACACGACCCCCTCCTCCTCTCTCACTGATAGCGTTCCAACAGGGAGCAACAAAATAGAAGAGAGTTTGGTGGCAAATGTGAGTTTGCAAGACACAAAACCACATCCAACCTCCTATGCCATTTCATAAACTTCAATCGGCAAATATTTGTCATTTTTTTTAGGTGGCACTGCCCCACTCATTGCCCCTTCCTCGACGAGAAACGCTGCAGCAGAGCTCCAGCCTCAGCACGGTCTCCCCTGCTACTGTTGACTTAACACTAAAGGTACGAAGAGCTGCTGCACACAGTTGGAAAAAGTCTCTGCTGAGCAACAGTGATTTATCATCTGAACTTCTTTCTGCCTTAGATGGAATCAGCTCGTAAAGCGTGGGAGAACTCCCCGAGTTTGGAAAAGAACTCTCCAGTCACCTCCTCATCCTCCCCCATCACATCTTGCGCATCCTCCTACTCTTTCTCCTCTGCTTCAATGCCACAGATACCTGTAGCTTCTGTTACTCCCAGCACCTCACTGTCAGGTAAAACCCATCCCAATTACATCAAGAATTTAAGTATTAAGTATTTATACATCTGTTTATAGGTTTGTATTTTTCTCATCGTGTTTCTCTACATTGTGCAGGTTCTGGAACTTATACAACATCATCCCTCGGCACCAAGACCACCACGGCCTCTGACCCTCCCAACATCTGTAAGGTGAAGCCCCAGCAGCTGCAGGGTGGAAGCCTGTCTTCCTCCAGCAGCAGCAGTAGCAGCAGCAGCTTCTCGCAGCTGGGCTGTGTTCCTCCACTGCTGCCCCAGCAGCAGCAGACCCCACAGGTGTACGTCTCCCAGTCTGCAGCAGGTGAGAGCAGCACGGCTTGTGCCTAAAATTCTTTGAGATTAATCTATTCCTTTTTGGGGGGGTCAGACCCTGAAACCAGTCGCTGTTAACCATATAGGATAGATCATTACAGATTCTTGGTCTATAATTATCATGATTGATTGTATGAATTCTAGAGCAATCAGTGTAATGTTTCTAGGAGGAAAATCACATTTCAGAGCTGATAATCGTAAAACCTCTTTCTAAAGGTTCTGCAGCTCAGATTCCCGCCTTCTACATGGACACTAGCCATCTCTTCAGCACCCCCCACCCTCGCTTGGCCCCTCCCTCTATGGCGCAGCAGCAAGGCTTCCAACCAGGCCTTTCGCAGGTATAATTGTTTTTCTATGTGGAGTCAGAAAAGCACTGCAGAGTAGTTAAGATGTGAAAGATAAAAAAAGGAAGAAAAAAAAAATCACCCATCTGTTAATTTGAACTCCAGCCAACAGCAGTGCAGCAGATTCCCATCCCCATCTATGCTCCACTGCAAGGTCAGCCTCAGCACCAACACACACACCAGGCACCGCTCGGCCTCAGTACCGGTCCTCCGGTCTCCCAGCCACAGGACCTCTTCAGTTCCTCCCTGCAGCCTTACAGGTAACGCAGCACAGCTGGGATGAGTAGTGCGCCATGGGTACGATCACAACATATTTCTTGTCACCTGACCATCTCAAAACCGTTTGCTCCTCCAGGTCTCAACAAGCATTCATGCAGAGCAGCCTATCACAGCCCTCCATGATGCTGTCGGGACCTTCCCTGCACAGCTTCCCGGGCGTGCAGGGACCAGAGCTCGGGAAGCCTCAGTCCAATCTGGCCTATCAGCAGCCCTCCTCCACCCAGCACATTCCCATTTTGTTTGAGCCTCAGCTCAACCAGCCGTCTGGAATGGGAGGCTCCCAGCTCATCGACACACACCTGCTGCAGGTAGCGATCGGTGTTGTTACCTGAGATTGTAGTGTACATCTCGCATCTTGTTTAGATATTTCATTTGGCGCCTGCTCTTCTTTTTAGGCTCGACAGGGGATGAGCCAGCATTCAAACATGTACTCTGGTCAGGTGCAACAACATGGTCAGAGTAGCTACTACAGCAACACTCAGTCACCCAGTTCTGCAATGCAACAGGTAAAGACACCATTTATATTCCATGGCAGTGATGTCAGAAATGCTTTGTACAATTTGTCACAGTGGAAAGGTTCGCATTTTTTCGTTCGGGTTTCCATTAGTGATTTATGTCCATTCATTTTTCTGTCAATCCGTTAAGTCAATCACATCTTCAGACCTAAGCTATATGAATGCGGTGTGCCTTGGCCTAGATCATAGTGCCTCTGCCTGGTTCTCAGCTCTCCCTGGCAAACTTTGGCTCTGGCGGAGGTCAGCCCCTCCTGGCTTTGCCGCCCACTCCCCCCCAAGCGCAGCCTCCCAACATGAGTAGACAGCCCCCAGTATCGCAGGCGTACCGCAGCATCATGGGTCCCAACCACAGCATGATGCAGCCCCCGACCAGCAAGGTACTTCAGATTGTGAGTGTTTGCACATTTGCCTCGACAATCCAGATTCATTTTGACTTTGTGCAGTATAACATGTGATCTAACTTGATGCAGATGGACATGGACCTGAAGCTCTTTGGCAGTGGGATGGATGTGAAGCCCGGGACCCCTCCTGTGAGTGCCCGGAGCACCACCCCCACCTCTAGCCCTTACAGGTACCAGATTATATCTCTCTCCATTCAGATTCATATGACGTGGTCATTTGTGTAGTTCTAACGCACTACTAAGTAAATGGTGATGCTTTCTTAACGTTTTTTCTCTGTGTGCAGGGCCAGCTCCACCTCCCCCAGCAGCCAGTCCAGTAAGATGAACAGCATGTTGTACCAGAAGCAGTTTCAGCCCAGTTCTGCCAGCATGAGAATGACCCAGCACTTCCCCGGCCAGTTCAACCCACAGGTCAAACATCCACACTAATTGGATTAGATACAAAAACAAGGACTACTTTGGTTATTTTGATCAACTCTCATTACTTAACTTTGTGTTCTGCGATCAATTTGAATTCAGATTCTGTCCCAGCCCAACATCGTCTCTCCACTGGTTCGACCTCCTCACGCCAACTCATTTGCCGGAGGCGTCCAGCGCTCTCCCATGGGCCCTCCTATGTCAGCCAACGTGGGTGGCGGTCTGATGCCTCACCCTAGACCCCAGCACCCACAGCATAGTCAGCACCCTCCCCGAGGACCCCCCGGTCCCTCCCTCACGCCCAGAGGCACACATGCGGCCC
>CAESWR010001276.1:25066-45772 GCA_903171835.1 Mullus surmuletus
CTTCAGGCAAAGCAGCGGGCTGAGGTGCTCCAGTCCACTCATAAGTTCTTCTCAGAGCAGCAGCAACAGCAGCAGCAGCAACTCAAGGCCCCGCAAGTCAGCAAAGCACCTCGGCTGGATCAGGGTGGGAAACCTCCCCTCGACACCTCTGCGCCGAACCACCAAGCTGGGAGCGAACGCCCGGATTCTGACAAGCCCCCCGTCTCCTCGGCCAAGCCCATACGGACTGGCCCCATAAAGCCGCAGGCCATCAAGCCAGAGGAGGGCAAGTAAAGGGCCTCTGCAGATGACAATACGAAAAGGACGGAAGAGAGGACAAGAGAGAATCCAGCCACTCGGTCACCACCTCATATCAGCTGTGGGGGACAATGTGGGGGGAGGTGGGTGGGTAGAGATCAGATGGTAGTGGTTTCTGAGTAGGTGCCGCCCTACACATGCATAATCCTCTTCTTTCTTCCCCTGTCTTGTCCCACTGTAGGTGGGGGCGTTTGAGTTGGATTTCTCCATATTTAGATGCCGATTAAAATGGCTGCACAAGTTGTTCCACAGAAGTCTGCCGTGACGGTAGATAAAAAGAGAGCCGGAGAGGAATTAAAAAAAAAAAAAGAAAAAGAGATTTGCTGCTGAGTTTGCCATTTTTATAGCTCTTGATTTCAGCTCCTTTTTAATTTTTTTGTTTTTCCTAAATAGGATCATGCATATTATAGGAGAAACCGGTTTTGTCATTGAAAGGATGAATCAGTTTTTGTTTTTGTAGTTGAAACAATCTTGTTAAGGAGATGTCATTTAGTGAAGCACACTTTTCCGTTGCCCAGTCTCCCATCACAAAACTAATCCAGACATTCGTGCACGTGGAAATGCTCTTTGCACCTCATGGCCACACGAGGCACACATTCACTCAACGGTTTTTGCGCACGGTTTCCCAAATAGAGAAGGAAATCTGACGTTCATTTGTAATATTGCTCCTTTTTTTTTGTTTTTGTTTTGTTTTAGCCGGGATTTGAAATGTGAAAAATTGCAGCGGTTGATTGAATTTGCCGATTGATTTATCGATTAGTCTGCCTGTGAGCCTTTGCTCCTGCCTTCTGCTCTCATCTCCTTGCCTGTGAATTACTGATTTTGGGGTGTGTGTGTATGCGTGTCAGGTGTGTGTCTGCGTGTGTGTCTTGTCTGTCTGGAAGAAGGGGGGTAAAGGCTTCTAGCTGGACACTCCTGTATATTTAGCCAAAGGTTAAAGCAGCGCAGAGATGAGGTCACAGCCTTTTAGATCAATGATGTCGTGGCAGAAGAGTTTGATTGGACTTGCAGGATTACATGGGAATAGTCCCTACTTAAAAAAAAAAATAAATAAATAAAAAAAAAAAGCATTTCCAGCATAGGGCGGTCACACACACCCTCTCACCGCTTTCACACCCATCCTGGCTGCCATACACACACTCACACATTCATATACACACTTCACTGTAAAGCACCCTGCTGCTATTGACTGATTTCAGTGCCCTTAGCTAGAGTAAAGCAGGATTGGGCTATTTAGAGGAATAGTCCTGATGAGGAGTTGATTCTTCAACAGTAGAAAAACTTGTGTGTGTACTTCAACCCTCACACAACAAGGGGGAACAAGAGCAGGACAGATTGCAAATTAAGAAAAAAAAAAGGATTAAATGAAAGCCTCTATGAAGCATTTGGGCAGGACACTTATTATTTTTGTCGTCTTTCCTGATGAGAGCAATCAGTGCTGTTTTTTTGTCTCTGCCTCACCTCCGCCGGCTGTCCCACCCACAATGCTCTCATCTTGGGATTGTGGTGACGAGGGTCCTTCAGAAATGTACAGTAGTATGCCCCCTGAGGTGGGGAGGGTGTCCTCCTCACTGCTGCCCAAGTCGGGGAAAGAGTCCTTGCTTCGGAGGATGGATGAGGGAGGGAGTGTAATGAGTCTTTTTTTGTTTTGTTTTGGTTTCTTTTTGTTGTACTTGTACAGGGGTTTCATCGCTGTATTAAAATATGTACGGTCTTATTTACATTCTCTTGGTTTGGTTACAGAAACTAATAAAAATAATATACTGTTCAAGGTGCTTTTTCAGTAATGTCTTCTTTTCTTTTTAACTTTATGAATTTCAGCAATGACTACATCTTACCTGGAGGTGGCACTGCAACATCTGACTAAGCCTGTTGGGCAGGATTTGATGCGTGTGTTCTGCCATGATCTAATGATTGAGCCATGGCTAAATGAGCATCGTCAAATGGTCAATAGATCCTTGACTTACCTGAAAAACAAATTAAGAATGGACTATTTGTCAAGTATGATTCTTAAGCCATTAAAAGTTCCCATTATTCAATCTAGCGGTTCTCATCCCGGGATGGGTCATTAGAGTATGCAACTGGTAGTGTGCAGAGATTGATAAAATCACACAAATGAACTTTATTCAAAATCTTTATTTGTCATTCAACATTAGTTGACTACAATGTACGAGTACATGCAATTTTTCAGAACATGCTAAGTGAGAGCAGCTTATTAGGTGAATTATGTGGACAGGGAAACGCACACTAGAGCATAATATCAATGAAACCTGTAAATGATGCACAATAAAATCCCACTTAGCCGTCAAAATTCAGCCATCTCACACGATATGTTCATATATATTTAACAACTAGACAACAAAATCATACATCTCTTTCAAAGGCGGTACAAAAATAATTCTTCTAAAAACATGTTTGTGGAGCAAAAACCATTCAACTGAAAAAAAAAAAAAAGTTGAATAGGACACCTTCATATTTCTCTGGAGTTTGGTAAATCGGAGGCTGGTTTTTATAGCAAGAAATCACAGGCCACTTTCCTGACCTCCCTTTTGTCTTTCACTGCTGTCCTCAGAGAAAAAGGCATCTAAGCCGACAGTAGGCGCAACTGAAACACTCTGTAAAAGGGCCAGACAGGACTATGAGTTGGTGTAATTTTCGGATTGCTTTGACCACGTCTTAATTTCAAATGTGCTGATAGACCAGCACTAAGTTGTTTTGGTGAAATTTAAGTCACTAAAATAGTCCATTCCAGTTACTCAGAATTGATTAGGGTGAAGCTTTATGTCAAACTGACCAGGGGTTCCTAAACCACTTTAGGATACCGGCATTTTATTTGCAGCTATCACACGAATATTGCCCCGAAGCTCTGGAGTCTGTGAAGCAGGAACGGCGAACAAACGTCACTTTTCAGCAGTCACTCGTGGCGGCCTCACTTGGCCTGCTGGCGGGCCAGCCGCACGCTGTAGGACACTATGTGGAAGTTGTCCCAGGCAAGCAATTTCCTCTGGGCTGGGTTGTAGTCAATCATGCTGTTGTAGCGGTACTTGTTCCTGAAGGGGATGGCCATGGCCCTCCCTTGGCTGGTCTCCATGTCGAACATGTAGTTTATGGTGGTGTTGGGAGCCGCGTAGCTGCCCACGGCGTACATCTTGCCGCAGATGATAAAGGTATTGGCCACCGAGTTCTTCCTGATGTTGGTCTCCCAGCTCTTCTTCACCTCCAGACTATGCGGATCCAGCTTGGAGATCACAATGGCCCCTTTGGCCTTGCTGGTGGAGTAGACGGCCCAAAGTCCCTGCTCGTCCACAGACAAGTCAATGTCCGTGTAGCCTCCCCAAGAGTACGGGAACTGGCCGTGGAAGCCAGCGTGGGGGAGGTCGCGACGAGCCGCGATGTTCTCAGAGGCGAGGTCGTAGCGGATGAGAGTGCGGCTGCGACGCCTCTGGTAGTACAGAGAACCTCTGTACAGAGTGGATCCGGTGCTCTCAACTGGCTCGGGCAACAACAGCACCTGTCAGGCAAGAAAAACATTACACAATGACTCGGCATAAGCTCAGGGTTGCCGCTGTCCGCACAACTACAACAACCCACCTTGGACGGGAAGCCTTTGGAGAGCTGCTCCATGTCTTCATAGCCAAACAGCTGCCTGACATCAGAGCCAACGGTGTCAATGCGCCACACCATGTTGGTGCCATAAGGGGACACCCCTTCAGGATCCTGCATCCACACTCCATATTTGCCCGCTATGTTGTCGGCCTTCCGGTGAGTGACCGGCTCCCCCACTGAAGCCAGAACCCCACAACCTGGGAGAAGATGAGAGAGAAAGCCATCTTTGAGACAACCACTTCAAGCCATTTAAGTACATTTTACTATGGCACTCCCCTCTCTGGTTGACTTACAGTCAATGGCTTATGAGGATAGTTCACCCAAAAATGAAATCAACTCGTTGTGGACTTGTTTGGACTTTTTGCCTCTGAAACTCCCAAAGTGCTTTGGGGACTCAACAACGTCAATTACCCCCCAATGGCACCGTGCTGACCAGAGACATTGCAACAGGCCAGGAGAAGGGGGCCCACTGACATTTGGACATAGCAATGATAACATGGAACCACTAAAGCCTCATTCACACCAAACGCAACTCAAGATGTGACCAAGAATAGAAACAAAATCCAAAAAGATTTGGGGATCCTCCAAGGTGTCTTATGCTCAGGACCTGCAGAGTGTCTAGAAATGGCGCTGGTGGTGACATGACAAGTTAATTAAAATCTTTGAGTGAACCCTCCCTTCAAAAGTCATGGCTTTGTTAAACTGGATGTAAAGAAAAACGGTGCAGATATCCCATAATCAATCTCATCAACTATTTCCTGAAAACATGGAATGAGTTTCCAGTTTGAAGTGACTTCATGAGACAAATCACACAACCAGTTGCATTCGGTGAGTGGAATGTACACGGCTGGTGATCCGAGCGCTGGTGAGGTCACCATTTGTCGCCACCGAGGCAGACAGCGGGTCTGGGGATGCTTCCCTGACGTCTCTGTTAGCTCGCTGCTTGAGTCACCATCATCAAAGCGGCAATGTCCAGAGCAAGATCTCTAAAGTCTCTCTCTCTGCTCTGCTTCTCTTACTGGGAAAACGATAAGGCAGGTTGTATATTTACCATTTCCTAAAATATACCTCCGCTCTCAGGTCCGGGACGTAGCACCGGATTTAGGGTTAGAGCGGAATCGGCCTTATAAATACACACCTTCCCATGTTGCTTCATCTGAGATTGAATGACTTCACGTGTTGCATGCACATGCATTTTCACGATCTCCAAAACAATAATACCTGGTGCCAACAGGGACCCATCAGCGTCAACAGTGTGTGTGTGACATCCTTGTTAGGGTTGCTCCCTCTTTACCTTTATGAGTAAGAAGCTCGGGTGAGCCCCAGTGCACCCGGTCTAGCATGACTCTGGTATTCTCGCCCCAAATGCTGCAGTATTAATAGCAGTATTTGCTTTGAGGCTGTCAGCAGGCGGAGGGAGTGTCATGTTTGCCAGGTCAAATGGGCGGATGGGGGTGCGGAAGGAGAAGGGGGCTTAGCCAAAATGGGATTTTGAAAGCACTTAACACATTTTGTTCGCAGGTTTCAGCTTCTTCACGAAGATGTACGCTCTTCACGTGTTCAATGATGATTTACAATGTTTTTTTTGCTCGCAATACTCACCAGGAAACGTCTTGCAAATAACAATGCGATTTTATTCCTGTTATTTCCTGTGACGGCTGCACAGGTAGCCTTTATTTCGGGGGCTTGGTAACGGGGGGTGAGTTACTGTACATAACTAGCTGTCTATGGATCAATGCAGGTGGTGATAATGAGCCACTTTGGACAACCATCTTACAGATGTAATCCATTTTGACTGATTGATTGGATAGTGTAAGGAATATCAACAAAAGATTAGATTTTCCACCAACTGAGGTTACGTAGCAAAAATCAGAGACCTGTGAAGTCTTCAGAGCCGTCGGGAGCAGGTACCTCGGTCACCTCGGCCTTCAGCTCCTGGTAGCCAAGAGGTCCGAGCTGCCACGCTGAGTCTGCCAGAGAGAGAGAGATGTAAAAATGGATTTTGTTGAATCAGAAACATCAAGCTTCGAGTGACTGATGAGGAAACCTTCTCTCACCTCTCAAACTGCTGCTGTCTCCCTGCCTGTTGGGCCTGGTCATCAGGTGAGACATGGGGCTGGAACCTGAACACACACACATGCACGCTCAGCTTCCCCCCTGCAAGCGACACTTTGCATATACAATAGTGTGTGTTTGTGCACCCAAAGGTGGCTATGGCACTACTGACAGCAGAGAATGTGACAGTAGGAAACAGACACCCCTGAGCGAATTCCCAGCTGCTCTGGAGTCGGACAGTCGGTAGATTGGCCCACCACAACACACGCACGACAAACTCGACACCCACCCAATCCCCATCCCACCCCCCACCCCCCGGGCCACATCAAGCCTCACATCCGCCGAACTTCAAACTGCCCGCTTTTGGCCGCACTCGCTCTGTATCGCTGTCAGATATCAACCTTCTCCTCTCTTCTGCTGCGTTCATTGCTACTTGTTTCCTCCTCATTTACCACGCAGGCCTGTTTATTTTCTGCTTTGCCCCCCCCCCCACGATGAAAGCATGAAAGTCAACAACGTCAATCAAAGCCTGCAAACTGTATATGCCAACACACACTGGTGTTTACAAAGGGGCCAAATTGAGACTGCATGGAATGGAAATCGGTGCACTGTTTGCGTGAGCACATGGCGTAGCTGCCTTTTTGCACGTGATTTTAGGCACATAATGAGCCCTAATGGTGCGGAAAACACAATGATGGAGGGAGGCATTAGGCATCTGGAAGCTGATGTTGATTCTGAGCGTGGATGAAGAGGAGCACAGGCCTGCTTGGGGGGAGGTGGATGACGAAGACGGATGGCGCGGTGAACGTCACCGTGTCTATGTTTTAAGAGGTAAAGGAACAAACGCACTTCAAAGATTAGAAAACAGAACGCTTGAGAGGGTTACAGGGGGGTTAATGGATCACTCAACTACCACATTCCCAAAGGACCTGTCCATTCATCATCATCACCATCACAGGTAAACACTCACATACCCTCGACTACCCGGTGTGTGTGTGTGTGCGCGCCATATGTGCCCTCATACCCTCTTTGTTTTTGAGATGATACACACAGAAAACTATTAATCTCACAGAGCATAAACAGGCCCTAATTTCCCAGAAGGAGCTCAGCCGAGACATCAGAGCCTATTTCTGTGCAGCATGAAAGATTTTGCAACTGGGATTTATTTCACCATCAATCACAGCTCAGCAATTACTTGACTATTTACACGCTTGTGCTGGAGGAAACAATAATTTCAGGACTTGTACATTTGACGACGGGAACATTGCGAAGCACATTTCCTGATGGCTGCGGATTAATGAGAGTGTAAGAGGAGAAAATCTGGGATGAACTGTGATTGTGTGAAGTGAGGGAGCACGACCATTTCTCTGACTGACCTAAACTGGGAAGTTTTTTTGCGTCAAGAGATGTTTGGGAGTCACAGTTGATCGGTCTTGTATGGTCATGCTTTTAAATCTATTCTGAGTTTAGTTTGAAAACTTTAAATAAAATAAACATTTAAATAAAGGCCCTGTCAAAGTTGCATCCTTGATTCTTGTATATAACATTACCGATTTTTTATCTCCTGCCCAGTCTGGCTCAAGCGTGTGCCGCTTACTGTGATCTATTTATCTGCCCACCCACCGCCCAGAGTTGTCTTCTTTGTGTGCTTTGTTCGCAAACATGAGGAGCAAAGCAGATACTCGGGAGGGCGAGCGCGAAGGCCCGTGCTGATGTGGAGGGAACGGAGGGAGCGGAGGACACGAGGTGCACAGGGAGTTTGGCAGGGAAGGATTTACTGCTGCTGGAAATCTCAGCTTTGCAAGCAATAGAAGCAGAGGGTAAACAGATGGCTTCAGTGGGAATGAAAGGGGGGTGGTGACCACTGGGGGATTCTGGGTGAATGTGAGAGCACGAAGGCTAATTGGACGGATGTTTGGCTGCTGCAAACATACAGAATACCGGAGCTTAACCTTACCGGCTCCAGGAGAACTCCAAAGCTTTGTGGAGCCCTTTAACCCCTGCAAGTATAATCTTCGTGGCCCCCCCGACCCCACACACACACCTCCATCTCAACATGGCCCCCCGTGTGTCGCCTCATCCAACGCCCTTAGATAAGACCCAAGCACGGAAACCTCCACTTCCAGAGCGCGCATCATATTTCAGGCCCCCCCTCCCCGACCGGGGGATATTCGCACCCCGCATGTCATGCAAAGGGGAACACCAGTCATAAAGAGAGCAAGATCCGCTCATAAATACTGAGCTGACCCCCTTCGGCCCACCACCAGGATCCCCAAATGCAGGCGGGAGGCGGGCGGACGAAACCGGAGACGTGCGTCTGGTAACGGGGCAACAAAAACATGCATTTTAAACACACTGATGGGGAAATGTGTCAGAGGAGTGTGTTCGTTCACACAGATACACACAAACAGGTGTGACTTTGACTTTTTAAGGGGATTTGTGGGTGTGGATGATTCATGAGCTTCATCAACTGCGCGCGCACACACACACATACACACACACATATATACAGGGTTCTCGTGCCAAGGTGGTATATTTTGTGCTTTCCTCTATTAGCTCACACACACATAGATGACCTTTTTGCATCATCAATTCTCTCCAACCCTCTGATTACTCTGATTAACTCGTTATATCAGCAGCCCAACAAAAATATTTCATCACAAAGACACAATAAATTAAATATTTACATCACTGTTTTATCTATTTTTGAATGCCATTAAGCTTTGCACATTCTTGTAATAGTCTAAATGTGTGTGTGTATGTATCTCTTACCCCCAGCGGGTCTCATCAGGCCACTGTCCCGCAGAGGGGGGCTGGGCGGCAACGCGGGGGTCTGGGGAGGACAGGGTCTGTTCCGCAGCCTCTCCGTCTCCCTCCGCATCTCCTCCACCCTGCGCTGAAGCCCCTCCACCTCCCTCTCCAAACGCTCCTTCTCCCCTTGCAGCAGGTTCCTCTCCCCAACCGCCCGCTTCAGCGCCTCCTGAAGCTCGGGCTGAGCTCTGGCCCCGGGACTCTGAGGGGCCACGGGGTCCCCCCCAGTGAGCCGGGACACCAGCACCTCCAGGAGGTTGAGCCTGGCCTTCAGACCCTCCATCTCGGGGCCTCCAGACTGTGGGCAGGTGGTCTCCACGGGGCTGGGGACGGAGAAGGTATACTGGCATCGGCCGCTGCGGTCGTTGCCCCTCCACATGGCAGCTCGGTCCTGGGCATCCGCCCTCAGCAGCAGCCCACACACACACAGTGACAGCAAGAGGAACATACTGACTTAATTTAATTTTTTTCTCCTTGTCAAGTCTTCTTTTTGCTTTGCAGCTCCTGTCACAGAATCCCAATATCTTTCTCTGGCCCTGCCTGTGTTATCAGCGTTGCTCCTCCCCTCTCTTGTTCTTCTCCCCTCTCTGCAGGGACAGGTTGGTCGCACTGAGGCTCTCCCCGGCCCGCTCGCAGATATTTATACAATCTGGAAGGGAAGGAAGGAGGGAAAGAGAGGAGAGAGGTGAGTGAAAGGGAGGGAAGAAAGGGAGAGGACTCAGGGGGGTGGGATTAGGGGTGAGGAGGGAGGGGATGCAGCATGTTTTAGGGATGAATATCAACTTTTTATTTGTGTGTTTTTCTCTCAGTGAGGGCTGTTTTTTTAGTTAAGAGGTTCGAAAACCAAGCCCCCATTTCTTTTATTTTGCACCGTTTTTATCAGTGTATTCAATCACCTCTTTGATAGTCTGATCCATCAAACATCCTCTTATATGTAAGATCGAGTCGTGTGTGTTGGTGGAGATGAAGTTTGGAGCAGAGGAAGTCGCGCCTCCTCGGATACAGTTACTGCCCTATGCAGGAGCCAGTGTCCCCTTTCATATCGGTAGGGGGCCAGAACATGATGCAGGCAGCCAATAACATGGAGAATACGGGGCGATCAGTGGCCCCGTTGCCTAAAGATGACCCCAGTGTTGCTGCGAATGTTCTGAGCGTGTTTGATTCATCTGTAACACTGCTGGAGGTCGTTTGTTGCTTTCTGTCCGTGTGGGTTTGTCGCAGTCTGGCCTCTTGTCCCCCCTCATCTCATCGGGAGTACTTGAAGCCCCCCCCCCCAAACGTCTCCCCCACTGCCTGCAGGCCCTTTCTTCTTGTCACGCGAAAGGGGAGAACGATCTTTGTTTTCACAAAGACGGCGGAATGGGAGATCTGAGAAGCACGCAAGCAAGGCAGGTGTGCACACAAACACTCCGATCCCAAGGGCTCATGACGCGCCTCTGTGTTTGGTTTCCCAAAATCCCTCCTGGCTCCTCCTTCTGTCTGCCAGCTTTTCCGTGCATGTTCTTTGCGACTTCTCGTTCATCCATCTCTGCTGACCCGCCACCTGACCCAGATCACTTTGCTTTCAAAACACACCAGAGGGCAGAAGGGGAGAGAGACGCCTGGGAGGCGAGTCGCCAAAAAACACACCAAGCCACTGATGACTGCAGGTCCATCCCAGCATCCTCTGCTTCCATCAGTGCTTGCTTGCAAAAAAATCAAAGGATGGTCCACATGACAATTTATCACGCTCAATGAGACAAGCCTAGGTTTTGTGGGACAGGCTGATGACTGGATAAAAAGAGACAGTAGAAATGGGAAAAATGTCTTTAATAGAGATGGAGCTTTATGAAAAACGTGAAAGAAAGAATTGAAGGAAGAAAAAGTAAACAAGAAGGGGGCGGCGGGATAAAGTGCAGGATAAAGTGGAATTAAGTTTTGGATTTCGTCTTTTCTTTC
This sequence comes from Mullus surmuletus, assembly GCA_903171835.1. Taxonomy (NCBI): domain Eukaryota; kingdom Metazoa; phylum Chordata; class Actinopteri; order Syngnathiformes; family Mullidae; genus Mullus; species Mullus surmuletus. The sequence goes on from CAESWR010001276.1 coordinate 35,774, forward strand.
CACATTGCTTTGGTCCGAAGCAAATGCACTGGTCTGGACACGCGCGCGTGCGTGCGTCTGTCTGTCTGTGTGTGTGTGTGTGTGTGTGTGTGGCTGACTAATGCTGCTGCCTGGCACACTGTCCGCTCCTCTTCCTTGCAAGTTCAATTCAGTTTTTATATGACTCATATAAGCCCTGCTATGCCCGGAATCTGAAGTCACCGAGCATTGAGCGCCTACCAGAGGACCAAAACATCCTCCCCTGCCAATGTGGGAGTGTCTCCACGGGGAGGAAAGATAAAAATGTCCCCTCATGAGCACATATAGCGTGTAGTGTGACACGGATGGACTGTGCTCGCACCAGAGTCAAACTCCAGGCCCCCCTGGTTTGCAGTAAAGTCAATAGCTTGTATCCACTAACAACACGTTGTTGACCAGGCCTGAGGAGCTGTAACATTTTACAACCACTTGACCAGCCAGAACTTTACTACCTTTAATGTCACCGTCAATGCGGGCTTTCTTCGTCCACATTGAAGCAGGCGAGTGGGATCAAACAGATGCCTTAAACACACCTCAGCTCTATCCTGTTTTGTTCTTTAAAAGCTTAAAATAAAACCCGGCGGCGCGTCTGCGTGCACCGGCGGTGGGTGTGAGCTGAAGGCCATCTGCCGTAGATCAATGGAGCAGAGGACCCCTGTGGGCCAATTTAAGCTCCCGCTCCCGCAGAAGGACTGGGGAAAGTGTTGGCGGAGAAAAGGGCAGAGCTGTCAGAGTGTGTTTGCGTCTGCTGCCCCGCGAGGGCGAGATCGGCGGATCTGTCAGAACAATAACACTTCACAGGGGCCGGCCCGTCCGACTTTAGTGCCATCCTGGGAATCCACTTTGCCCGTAAACGTTGTAGACCAATAAAATGCACGGGGGTAATGAGAGGGGACAAATGAAAGCCCTGGCTCTGACAATATCCAGAGTGGTCAAGGGTGGATGGGTGGCATCTCCGCTCAACTTTCTTTCCAAGACCCTGAAGTTTTCCTCCAGCTTTTCTCTCCATCATTACTCTTGCAAAGTCTAGTCTCGCAAAGCTTACTAATTCAACACAGGCCAGGACAAGTAAGTGACCTTTAAAATCCCTTTATTTCAGAGCAAAACAAAAAACATCATTATATCAGTCTTTGAATGCAATGAGTATTGTACATCATTACAGAATCCATATTTACAGCTAAAATAAATTAAATCAAAATAATTAAATGACAGTGTAGAGTTACATGAATTATACAGGTCTTCCTGACAGTTTTCACAGCTCAACTCTTTTAGCGTGCTTAAGACATCCCTCCTCAAGCGTAATGTACAGTACAAAGGGATATTACACCCCGGTCCGTTTATACACTGCAGGTGGCAACCGGAGTGCCAGCATTCGTAGAAAGCGTCACATTTAAGTATCAGCGGAAACAAGGATGGTGGAAAGTGAGAGAATCGGGAGCGATATCAGATCAAATGGAACCATATGTTGAGTGAGAGACAGTTTAATGTCACGAGCAGGAAAGTAGGACAGCCGTGACCAAATGGGCCCAGAGCTCGATGCAAACCAAACAGGAAGGTGAGAGCTTTTAGGGAGCTGGATGAAGAGGAGACATTCATGACCTGGAGGTTTCGCTTCGACATGGTCCTTCTGTACAGTGTTGTGAGCTAGCAAAAAGGACGGAACACACTGGTGGCGGCGAATAATGGAGCAGGGTAGCATTAGAAAGCAGGATGCTGTCAATCAGAGTGTCGGCGCAGAACCAAAGGCATCTGATGATGAGCGGAGGCTGCCTCTGACTAAAGTCGAACAGATGTACCTCAGATGTTTTGTGTGTCGGTGCTTGTCTTCTCAAAAAGGTCCCCTTTAAAACTACTCCTCCTACGTTTGAGAGAGAGGGAGCTCAGGAGATAACATGAGCGGACATCTGAGGTTCATCTACTCAAAGGTACCAACACTTTAATACGCAGTAAAGCGCTGCTGCAGCAGATGTGGAGCAGGTAGACTGAGATGAACAGATGGATCAACCCATGTGAGTTTCCCTGTTAAATCAGGACAAAGCCAAAGTCCTGCACTTGATACGAACAATATGATGCCGCGTTACAGAGACAATGGGGGCCGCAAATCACTGCTTTCTATTAACTTGCTTCTATGACATAACAACGATGGTATTTCCCGTTTCCCTTTCTGCTGAGATGAAATCGGGCCTTAGTACTGATCTCAGGGCAGTTGTTGGTGAAAATGGAAAAAAAAAAAACCCACTAACAAAACAAAACAAAAAGATCTGTACTAAGGTACTAAGTTGAGGCCAGCTCCTTACGGGCTGACACTGAGGAGGGTGTGTGAGGCTGGATGGCGCCACCTAGCTCGAGTGGAGGATTGTGTGCAGCGGAGACGAAGAGGAGGAGGAAGAGGAAGGTTCCCCTCCACCCTTGCACTCTGGCACTAGCGATACCGCAGAATCACTGGAACTGAAAGAGACAGACGGCAAGGGGAAGATTGAATGACAGGCAAAATTGCATTTGTTTCTGGTTGTTTTGGAGCAAATACTCACCGATAATAATCAGCAGGAGCGCAATGACCACCAAGGCAATAATCATCTTCATCTGCGGGGGAAAAAATTACACGTTGAAAACATTCCAGATGCTACTAAACAACTCTGCAAACCATTAAAAGACACATCAGGAGTCTGTCACACACACACAGACACAGACACACACACAAAGATAAAGGTCTGACACACACCTTCATGTCTCTCCACCACATCCTCCTGTGCAGCTGTTTGGCTCGACTACTGAAGGCGGACGCGTTGTCCGATAGGCTCTCTGGGACGCGGCGCCGAGGCGGAGCAGATACACGTGATTGTGAATAAAATGGAAAACAAAAGAGCCAGTAAAATAAACAAACAAACAAACATTTGCTGATGTCACAAGCGATGCAAATTGCCGGCTTTTTGTTTATGGCTGCGCAGCTTTAATGTCGGCAGTTATGTAAGTCCAGACGGGGGTGACACGCGAAGGCGCGAGTTGCCAGATTTATACACAACGGAGCAAAAACACATTTCCTCCAAATTCCTCCCCCCCGTCTTGATATTCCTCTTGAAACTGCTCGCCCACACAGGATCCTGTTGCTCGGATACTGCCGTTAAACGTGCTGTTTACGCGTTAACAGGATGGTTACTCTCTGAGCGGCGTTTTACTTCTCTGAGCCCCCCTCTGTCCCGCCCTGCAAGTCTTTTGTCCGTCATGTGTCTGCCGCTCTCAGCTCCATGTGCCTGTTTAATGACCGGCCGCTACTACAAAGAGACACGCTCAGATGGGGCTTCTGGGAAGATGCTTGTTAATCTTGAGGAATTCGACCACGGGGGTTACCTGCACGTGTATCAGGGGGAGGGGTCATACTTTGTTATGACCCGTCAAAGGGGCTCGTCGGTGTCTATGGTGTGCACATGACAACTTGCATGCAAACACGCAGATGTGTTCCAGATGTGTTTCATTGTCTTGCTTGGTTGGTTGTCATGGAACAGGGAGACGTTACGCAACATCTGTGTCATTAGGAGGCATTGGCAGGGGACTTCATCTCTTCATCCATGGAGAGGGAGGGGGGGGGGGGGTGCTGAAAGCCCTGCATGTGCGTCCTGTTGTGTAACAAACGGGAGCTGCACGAGCTTCAAACACCTGCTCGATATAAACCGAGAAAAGTTCAGAGTGAGCTTTAAGACGAACACCTGGTAAAACACTCAACCTGGACATGTCGTTATCATGCGTTTGCAGGTGAGCAACCGGCGCTACACGCCAGGGGTAGATGTGCATTTGAGGGTGACAGGATGCGATAGGTCTCATTTATTCTCCCAACTCAACCAGATGATATTTATCACATAGAGATAGATGGACGGATGATTTCAAATGTCCCGGAGATCTCTTTCCGTGACTCTCTACACAGAAACACCTGTTTGTCAACTCTGTTTTGAAATAAACGGTTGAAGATTAAGCTTTAAGGTCAAAATCAAGACCTGTTATATAATTTTTTAATTCATGTACAATGAAGGTAACTGAATTTCTATGAATGCCCAAATAATTGTAAAGGCCACAGAGCAATCAATCCATCTGTGTGCTAATGTAAAAAATAACTCATAAAGCATTTCCTGGAGTGTGTGTATGTTAACTTTACATCCCCTAAAGTTCTGCACACGACTCACCTGACTTATCCTGCAGGTCGTCCAGGCGCTCGCCCCTCTCGATCACCTTGGAGATGTTCTCCTGCATCACATCGATCACCTCATCAACCTGCGACTGCACCCTGTTGGTAAAGAAAAGATGTGAATCAAAATTGTAGCAGGGGAATTCTGGTTTCAAGTTATTCCTAACAGCATCGCCTGTTTGGTTTTTTTTCTTGTCCAATCGGCCTCGCTCTGACCCATTTGCACCTGTCAGGTATCTGCAGAAATACGCTTTAAAAAAATCGGCCCTTTATTCAAACTTGAGGATAGCATGACTATTCCAGGCTGCCACTCTAAAGTCATTCCAAGCAAAACCTCTGAAATTACCTAAACGGTGCCAGAAGGAATGAGAACCTTGGCTGGAGAATAGAAAACGGAATGACTAATACAAGGTAAAGGAATTACGCAGATTTTGTCAGACAGACTGCTCGAGGTAATGAGTGTTGGACCGCTATTTAAATTCTGTACCTGAAAGAAAAAGAGTGGAATGTGGGATAAACAAACAAACTTCAGATGTGGAAAAACACAAGATGGGTGCACGCAAGTGACATTCCTGGTGGTGATGTCATCCACTTTCATGGCGATGCACAACAGTGACAATTTGTAAAGTAAGAGCGGAGCGTGGAGAAGCAGCTGGATGCCAGACGGCGTCAACAATGACATCTTCTGTTTCAGGGCCGGTTTTAACTGGAGGTGAATGTGGAAACAGGCTGCAGAGGGACCAGGAGCATCCTGGGAAGGGTTACACAATAACCTGCACACAACGGCCTCTCTTACACAATCCACTAACAAACCTGTGGCTTCTGGTAAACACGACAAGGAACGTTACATAACGCCAACACCAAAACCCAAATGTTCTGGCAATGTGATGCTGAACTCTGGGTTTTAGCTCTAATGAGAAATGTGTTAGTACTTACTGCTTGATTTTGTCATTCTGAGGTCCAAATCTGGGTCCTGTCGGCCCTCTCCTGGAAAATACACGGGTGGAGTCAATGTGATTCAATGTTTTCTTATTTCATTTTGAAAAACACACTTAGTCCAACCCAGGACATTCTCTAACTTCATATCACTCACAGAAAAAAGTCTTCCTCTTCATCCGAGTCTTCTTCCAGCAGGTTCCTCTGTAGAATACAAAAGAAGAATTCTCTATATTGGCAACGTATCAAATAGGTGGTCATGACATCATTTGGATCCACACATCACTGGTCCCACACAGCAACAGGTTTAAAGGTCTTCAGGAAAATAATCTTGCCTCCCTCTGTCATTTTCTTGCCACTCATGTGGAGACTATTTAGTTGCATTATTGCAGCACTTTAGGAGTCATGCTCTGCGTTTGTGCTGTCGGCTGAACGTGTCTCATTATTTCAAGGAGGTGCCTGTAAGACTACAAGCGTCTTTGGCGAATATCCTGCTTATTTGGCAGAAACGCCACGTCAAAGCGTCAAATCTGTCACTTAAACCACAACGTGACATGACCCAAGAAAGCCTGGCTTTTAAAACAAGCGGATGATGGGCATTTTTAATTTGGTTTCCTTCACGTTATACATGAAATGAGCCTCCTCGTGGAGCCAGCTTACTGCACCGCTTCACTGAGAAAATGGATTTGGGACACGCCTTAAATGCAGTTGCCTGGTAGGCTTTGAAGCGTGCGATGTTAATAATTCTATTAAAGCCATACTAAGGTTCCATGCTGGCGTCTCATGGCTAAAAAGCCCTGGTGTGAAAAGACTCCTGCACCGATCAATATCTGAAGACTATTCTGAACAGATTTGAGAGAGCAGATATGATGATACTAACTGCTACACGAGCACTCCTGACACACGACGAGTGACTAACAGGGGACAGTTGCCATGGCTGCTGCTCTGCCCACCACAAATAAGAGTAATAAGAGTTTCCATTGAAATAAGGTGAAGCCAAAAAAAAAGTGTGCTCCATGGGAGAAAGATCCTACTTTCCCTCTATAAAAAGCGGCAGACGGCGCCCTGTATAAAATACTCATTGCGGAAAATTAGTGAGGACAGGTGCACTTGATTCCCCCACAAGAGAGTTGGACCAAAAGGGGAGACGGTCTGTTTCTTATTGGCCGGCTTGCAGAGGGTTGGTGCTTGGTGCCCATTGCTGCAGGGAGGAAAACATCCTCATCGTGACAACAAGTCATCAAGTTGGTAACGGAGGGATGCGTGCCGATGGTTTGTTGCTCCAGGGTTGAGCAGGTTAAACACTGGAATTCCTCCAAAAACGCCGCCGTCAAATCCATAAATTATAGTGTTTAGCGACGAACAGGGAGGCTGACAATAACAGAACCTGCCTGGTATTGCGTGTGGGCGAGAATATGTTTGGTTGTAAATACACATCTCCAAATCAAAGCCTGAGGAGTGGTGGCCATATGTCCATAAAGAACTTTAAAAGTGGAGGCACTAACACTATCCTTCTGTCCCGCATGGCCTCTCTTTCCACTGTCTGGGACGGGAAGATGGAGGAGAACTGTTAGCGATTACCGGAGGACGGGAGGCGGAGCCCTGAAGGTGGACTAAACCTTTTCATAATGAAAGTCTCCCGGTAAGCTCGGCTTTGATCCCGGTTCAACACAATAACACACAAGATTATACCGAGGAAGCCGGACTGAATAAAGTAAAGGCGGAGGGAGGTGGGAGGTGGAAGGTGGGAACGGATCAAGCCTTTGACGAGGACCAGAATTTTGGCCGCATCAGCTTCTTCACTTCACCCTCGTTTTTTCCAGAATTACCAATTTGATAAACAGCATCTCCAGGCAAAGTCTGCATCTAATATCAACATCTGTAAATAATGGATGTGAATGAATAACGCAATGCCTGATTGTGCCAAACTGCCATAATGTAAATAACAAAGTGCATTTACTGACTTTGAGGTGCGTCTGCCATTGACTCCCAGTCAAACTGCAATTAACAGTAATAAAAAGATCCTGTTCCTCTTGTGTTCCTGGGTTATAGCGGTGAATGATGACCGCGAAGATCACAGGATACTATGATGTTGTAGAGATGTTGACCTTTGAGTGCATTTTATCACTTCATAGCTACACTTTAATAGACAAAGTATGTGGCTTGCGGGCACTGTTTCCTCACCCTCTCGCTGCGGATGGATCCCGTGACTTCATCGTCGTTCAGGTGTCGTTTGAACTTGGGGGGCATGTTGTCTTCAGGCTGCTCCTCCCGATCCGGCTCCCTCTGTGGGACGGAGTGGAGAGGAGCCAGTTTAGAAAGCGAGACAGTAGCATGAGCAGAGCCGTTTACACACAAACATTCTCTAAATCCAATGTGATGGTGTGCGAGGGAGGAACCAGGTCAGGTCCTGGAAGCACAATGTGAAGAAGAAAAAAAAGATTTTGAGAGTGGGACTTAAATTCAGAATTTTTACTCATGGCTATAACATTCCCATGCTGGGGAATAGCGAGGAAAAATTTTGTTATTAATCTCTTAGCAGATTTTTTCATTTCCTCTCCATTCGTCGTCTTGCCTTTGTCAGAAAAAAATAGAGCAAAACTATTTATGTGCAGGTGTATTAATTCCTAATGTTTTTGCAGGGAGCAGGCTGAAAATGTCATCACTGCTCTTGGTGCCTCTGGGAAAAACATGTTACACAAGTTACATCCAGTCTAGTCTGTGTTTGTGTTTTACATTACGAGTAACCGTGTAAAAAAACATGCAATGATTCCACCCTCAAGGCACTGGGTCTAAATGTCAGGGGGGGGGAAAAACACACCCTTTCTTAAATTCCACATTAAGATATACCATTGAGTCCAGTTCAGTCTGACACTGTGGCTCTCTCAACGTCCTTTTCTGGCAACACGATTGGAAAAAGGCCTTTCAGTGGCCTGGAGAAGAGAGCAACTTTCCACTAAACAGAGGAGACGAGAAGCAGGGAGGCAAGAGTCTATCTGAGGCAGGGAGGAGACGGAGAGAAGGACAGAGAGACAGGAGACAAGCCACATCTGATATATGGAGGTCGTAGAGGGAAGAAAGATGCTCTTATAGTGAAGCCACTACGCGGAAGATGCATTTAGACGAAGATATTTAACATGCACATTTTGACATCCTGCATTAAAGATCACATTGAGGAACATTGATTAGGATGATTAGAAACAAGAGGCTGCATCCATCAACTGAATCATATAAATACTGCTGACTTGAATTAAAACAATACTTCATATTCTCAATAGAGCTCCTCTAGAAACGTCTAATAAAGGCAACACAGCCATGAGCACAGTTATTATAATTACACTGATTAGCAATAACACAGCTACTGAAAACTTAAGCTAGTTTATGACGTCACACTGAGGGAAAACGTCACGTCTTTGTCTAAAAACGGTCATAACACCACAAAAGCGCGATGATGCGATGAAATAAGACCGATGTAAACGCCAACATAGCTAGCTTGAGGCTAATTGTGCCACTTAGCACGGGCCGCTCGGCTAAGCTAAGCTAAAGGATGCTAAGGATGCTAAGGATGCTACCTGCTGTTAGCAGCACTGGTCCTCTCAGCTCGGCCCGCTCACACACACACGGTGGATTCTCCACTGGGGGGGGGTCGGACGTGTGACGACGAGGCTCCAGGAGGGGGGAGGGGAGGGGAGGGAGGGGGTCGTCAGTGCATTGTAAAGTTTAAACCTGGTCCCGGCGACAAAACGAGACTGTCATTCTGGATGTTTTAGCCGTCGGCTTCTCGCCTCCGTGTGTGTCACGTGACCAGGAAGTGAACACAAACAGCTGGAGGAGGAGAGAGACCCGCTGCAGATGTTTCACACTCAAATGCATGCGTGTGGATTAAATACACACGTTATCGTTACATTAATATGTACTTTATCTCGTCCAGTAACTTTTAGAGTACATCCATTGAAATGACGTTTTTAAATCTTTAAATCTTTTAAATCTATTTTAAATCTCACAAACAAAGAGTCAATCACAACAAAAAATACATTAATTGTTACGGGGTACTGTTTTAAAAAAATAAATGTTTTTACTGTTTTGTTTTTTTTTGCGAAATGTGTCTGAGAACAATCAAAATCTATATATTTAAGCACTTGCAAATATATTAAATATCTCTATGTACCAATAAATATTTTTATTACATTATTTTTATTATTATTTTTATTTCATTTATTTTATTTATTTAAAAAATAATAATAATCTGGTGGCAAGATTTCAGTACTTGTACTTGCACTACCTCCTCCGCTCCTACAGGTGGCAGCACCGCGCCCTTCATCCCCTCGCACCGTCACCGCCAAACAACGACAAGAAGAACTTGAACCGGAACCGTGCACATGCTGGTGGGTAACTTGTTCACCCTGCTTTGATTATTCGATGTAAGCGTGAAATCCGGCTGTGTTCCCCCCCCTGCAGAGATGCAGAGCTCCGCGGCTCGTCCCCTCTACGGAGGCGCTCTGTCCGCCGTCCTCCCGCACAGCGCCGCGGACGTCAGCGAGCTCCGCGAGGTCCCGGACAACCAGGAGGTGTTCGCGCACAAACACACCGACCAGAGCCTGATCGTGGAGCTGGTCGAGTACCAGGCCGGCGTGGCGGACCGGGACGCCGCCCGGTACCACTTCGAGGACATCGCGGGCAGCAACCGAGCCCTGGAGGCCTCGGGGGGCTGCGAGGTGAGCGGCGTGGAGCAGCTGCCCGCCGCGGAGCTGGCGCTGAGCGAGTGCAGCTCCGCGTGGATGCTGAGCGGCACGCAGCGGGTGTCCAAGTTCAACGAGGACGCCAAGAACACGGTGGGCATCCACCTGGGCGTGTTCCGTCTGGCACAG
>CAESWR010001276.1:45984-58355 GCA_903171835.1 Mullus surmuletus
TCCGGACAGCAGCAGCAGCGCGGACGCCGCGGGGCCGCACGGAGGGGCGTGGACGCTGCAGGACTTCCAGCGCGTCCTGCAGACTCTGACCTTGCATGACCCCGGGCTCTTTGGGTAGAACCAAAGAGCGGCCTTTTTTTTAATACAGTATTGATGTTAAAAGCTCTGACTCATGCAGTGTTTTCTGGAGAAACAGATGTTTTGGACCCACGTTATGTTGTGAATTCCTCAGAGCAGTGGTCACAGTTCTGTCCTCGTATAAAAGTTCTGTTTTGTCTTGTATTGTTTTGGCTCAAATCTCATATGATCGCAACAAAGCCTTAAAAAGGATTTAAGGGTAATGTCATTTTGTTTAAATGTCTAGAGCAGGGGTCACCAACGTTTTTGACACTGAGAGCTACTTCATGGGTCCTGACTCTTACGGAGGGCTACCAGTGTGATGCACTCTTCTGAAATAACAAATTTGCTTTGACCTTTGCAATAGAATAGGTCAGAATTCACCTAAACGTATCTAAACTACATGTGTAAACATGTTTTTGGGTGTTTTCTTTTAAGATATTGTCATTTTCAAATCGATATAATTGCAAAAGTGATTAAAAAAGAATAGCAACAGAATAAAATAACATTTTAGAACAGGCCTACGGGCACCTCATGTGGTCTTTAGGGGCTACCTGGTGCCCGCGGGCACCTCGTTGGTGACCCCTGGTCTAGAGGATGCCCTTAAATGGTGCCATCACCTATAGATCAGGGAAATCCAATTGTTAGGCTTATTTAAAGGCATTTACTTAATTGAAAATGTGTTTTCTCAAGCAAATCCTTTTATGATTTATGCGACTTTATGCGCAACGCTGCCGTCTTTAGAGTTACCGAGAATTGAGAATCCAGTTCTTACATTTGTTATGGTCATATTGGCAAATGTGGGAATCGGAATGTGAGATGAGGTTCAGCTTTATTTGAAGCTGTTAAATTCCGACAGTAGCCACAGAGCCCTCAGAGGCACATCAGTCACAAACGGTGAAAATTGAGTCCCAGCAGGAATATCTATCAGGTCAAACTGTTTCCACCATTCACTCGCGTGTCCTCATTGTGGGACAGTTCACTGGCCTTAAATCTGAAGACCCGAGAGAGACAGGTTGGACAAGGTTGACATTGGTTGAATCACGTATGGGGCAGTAAAACGTACGGGAAGAAAACTGATCCTTATTAATTATTATTTCTTTGAAGCTAAAAGTGACAGACATGTTTTCCTGGGTATCAATTAAAATGAAGAATGTCTCATGGTTTTAGGATTCAACCTGTAAATAAGATTGGTCACAGCATGGGAATGTGGGGAGTCTCTAATAACAAATAAAGGAAGCACAGTCTGTCCCATCAGAGCCACATCAAAAGATCTTGTATAGACAAACCTCCGTTCTTGTCTGGTACTCCTGCACATTCCCCTATTAACCATAATAGCAAAACCTGTCTCTGCCTACTGCAAATTGACTTTCTGTTATATTCAGTCTGTTATGTCAAGTATGAAAACACACCTTCAGAACTGATGAAGGTCTGGGAACAAAAATGTGACTTCAGAGTCAGGTCAGGTAACTATTTTCATACAGACTTAAAGCTTTTACCAGGCTCTGTACTCCTGCAGACAGTATTGGACACTTTGGGCCTGCGATAATGCTTAACGGACCAAAGATATACTGTTTGTCACTCAGAAATCCTAAGTATCAAAGACATCTAAGATGAAAAAGTATTTATAACTCAGAAAACTTAATTTATCCCAGAAGAGCAATTCTGTTTCTACAGTCCACCAGCGATAACCAGCGGGTTATCTAACTATCTATATCTATCTATATGCTGCCATTAGGCAACATCATCCGCAAACACGGCATCTCCTTTCATTGCTACTCGGATGACACTCAACTGCCAACATCACTGAGCTGTCCCGCCTAGCTGACTGTCTTACTGACATCAAAACATGGATGTCAAAAAATTTCCTCCAGCTGAACTCTGACAAAACTGAAATTCTTATCATAGGCCCTGAACACCTGCGCTCTTGGATGGATTCGTCTCTGGACCCTCTATCTGAGAACGTTAAACCTGTTTGACTCTAACTTGACCTTTGAGAACCATGTCAGCAGGCTGGTCCAGACCTGCTTTTAGCACCTCAGGAATCTCTCCAGAATAAGGTCCATGTTAAGCTCTAAAGACTGTGAAATCTTCATTTCATCCCGTCTTGATTATTGTAAGGGTGTTTTGACACGCCTCTCACAGAAGTCACTCAGTAGACTCCAGTTGGTCCAGAATGCAGCTGCCAGGCTGCATTCTGGAACAAGGAAAAGGGAGCACATCACTCCCATCTTAGCCTCCCTCCACTAGCTGCCAGTCACTTTCAGAATAGACTTAATATTCTATGGACAATCTTCAAGGCACTTCATGGCCTTGCCCCAATTTACATCGTAGAGTTATTAGCCCCATATGTGCCTGCCCGCAACCTGAGGTCCTTTAGCAGTAACCTGCTGGCCGTCCCCAAATCAAGGTTGAGGACCCGGGGTGATGCCGCCTTCGCCGTTCGAGCTCCTCGTCTGTGGAATAATCTGTCCAAAGAGGTCAGACTGGAGAACTCACTGTCCTCCTTTAAAACCCAGCTAAAAACTCCCCTCTATGACCTTGTTTATCTGTTCCCTGCCCTCCACCTGCAGATTTTTTTGTAATTGTTTGTCTGCTAACCTGACCGATCTAAGCAGATGACCGAGTCGTGGATCTGCCCAAAGTTTCTTCCTAAAAGGGAGTATTTCCATGCCCTAGTCACTTTAGTGGGACATGTTGGGTTCCCGTTTGTTTGTGCCTCTATTTTGTGTGTCACGGCACTACACTTGTATATGTCCATGTAAAGCACTTTGTAACCTTGTATTGAAAAGTACTCTACAAAGAAATTTATTTTTTATTATTATATTATACAAATGAAGAGTACCAAAGTGTGACAGGAATCAAGAACAACATGCCACTGACTATATAAAAACCTTATTATAGAATTAAATTTCAGATCCCAACCTCAGTGTTCAACAGTTTAATAGCTGAGGAGACAAACACTTTTGCTGTGTTCAACCAGCAGTATATTATATGTGAAGTTTGAAAAGTTGCAAACATTTCCAAAGACTGAGCTCGTGCCTCCTCTAAATGATCTAACACTGACAGTGACTGTGTTGACCATGAGCCACAGAGGAGAACAAGGAGTCCGTCATATGGCACACAACTTCTGCTCTGCTGACATGCAGTCAAGTCAAGACATCCTGATGAAGACAAATGCAGCTTTTTCCTGTTGCTTCTCACAACAGTCTTCTACTTCCTCACAAGTCCCCAGACGTGCCTGAGGTCCAGTCAAACAGTTCATTGCCCCAAGATAATCATGTGGTGGATGAGTCACTTCATGACCTGGAAATACATCTACTACATATCGCATTGACAGCTGATATTATTATCAATGATAAATAGCAAATTATTCTTGTGAATAACATGGGACTTTGCAGTAGTATCGCAGATGAATCATTTCTTCCGTTTTTGTTTTTTTCAGACCATGTGTAACACTGTCAGTACATCTGGGAGGCATCAGTCACAGGTGTATGCATATAGTTCCTGTTTAGAGACTTCCTACTCCAGGGTCGTTTATTACTCAGCCTCCCCCCTGTTATCACTCGGGTGTTGTCTTGCACTGAACACCCCCGCCTCCTTCTTCAGAGACCCTCTCCTCCCACTGGACTGAACAGCCCTTGCCAAGTCCAGGAGCCATTCTTAGCCAGAGTGGTCTGCTGCTCTCATCAGGACCATGGAGCTTTTTTTGTAATGCATGCTCTTCTTCAACTCTAAATGTGTCAGGCATCAAAAGCTTGTATCCGCTGCAAAACAATTTGGAATGTTTTGCTTTCACTTCCACAGTTTTTACTTTTAATCAAGTAGACATTAAACACCTTGATTTTTCTGGAAATTACAAAGTGAGCTACTGGGATGAATAAAGAGACTGCCATCACAAATATTCTTTTTATTAAAAACAAACAAGAAGAATCTGATAGTAAATAACTAGATTTTCAAATTGTAGCTCGAATTGGACACACGCCACATTTGAAAACATCAGTATATTGTTCTTCTCTGAGGTTTAAGGTTTTGCTGCACGATCTAGAGCATACATAAAATGACAATTTAATCCTCTGCCTTCTGCTTCTTGGCCTGTGGTGAGAAGTGCTCAGACATGGCGGCAAGTGCACGGTACCGGTGAGAGATTGAGTTCTTCACCTCTTTGGGCAGTTCAGCATACCTGATGAGATGAGAGGGAAAGATGTGACAGATAGTTAAGATGCATTTCCATGTTTGTAATACCTGTGGAATAATGGAAAAAAAATCTCAGCAGCTTCATGTGCGTTGAGTTTGTTAACCTCTGTCTCCTCCTTGTGGTATGGATTTGAAATTACAAACACTCACGTTTTGTCATATCCTTCTGGCTGGAAACATGGATCCCAGCCAAAGTCTCGTGGTCCCCGAGGCTCGACAATCTGCCCCTGAGAAATATCACAATTTGCTTTACAGAAAAAGATACTTGATACACAATAAACATCGAGACAAAGAGACAAACCTGTGTTATCCCTCTGAAGAGCTGCACTGGTTCATCCTTCCCCACGGTGAATGCAAAGGTGCAAAGAGCCCAAGCTGATTTATCTTCAAACCCAGCAAGGAGTTTGTAAAGGCCTACAATATGTTATGGAAAAAAGATATGACATGTAACAGGTATGTAACATTAGTTTTATTAAATCTATTAGAATATCACGTCACGTGATCTCACTCACCTTCTGGCTTGAGTTTATCCAGGAACCATTTTCTGCAACATAAAATTGACAATTATTATCCACTGCTAATCCATTAAAAATGAATACCTGATTTTGATGGGTGGATATGGACGTCTCTATACTAACATGTAAGGACCAGGCAAGCCATCGAGTGCCTTGAAACACAAGCAGGTGTCTTCCACTATGACAGGGCCATCAATCTAAGAGACAGGCACAGGCAAATGTACATGTTTACAACAAGTATTTGGCTGATTCTTATACCAGGCAGTTGTCTTTTTTAAACCTATAGCTTTATATCCTTACGGTGAAAGTAAAATAAAAATTAGTAACTGAACAGAAAGTATTACACTCATTACACTGACTTTGCGAGCTCATATGTATCCATTCAAATCAATTACAAATATAGTTTTTCCAGAGAAAGATGACGGCTGCCGTTAAATACACATGAATGCCGTTGTATTTAAAGACGCCAACAAGTCAAACAACACAAAGCTATTCGCGACTACATGAACCTAAAACATCCAAACGCCTCTTTAACATATATGTTTATATCTGCACCATCAGTATCGAATCCCAGTACCTGCTGTGCAGCCTCCTTACACTTCTGTATAGAAATGTCATCCGGCTCGCCCTGGTATTCTGGCACTGAACCAAGAAACATTGATTAGAACAACATGACAGGTCCATTTATCATCTCACATAAACTTATACTGTGCTCTTACTTACAGTCAATCTTTTTCGAGGTGAGTTTGTACGGAAACTTGTCCCCGAGAATCTGAATGACCTGTTGAATTCGAACAAAAATCAATGATTTATTCGCATATTGTGATTTATAATGTAAATAATAATGGGTTTACAGCCTCTACCCAGCTGGGCCTGTCAACAAACAATTCCCAAAACAGCAGTGAACACACATATCACACTGGAAACTATACTAACACAACAGCAGAACTAAACACCATCACATTTGCCTCATGAATTGTGTCTTTGACTCTTACTTCTTCCAGCTTCTTTGCGTTTCCAGTCACGAAGACCACAGACCTTCCTGCAGCCACAGCCATGATGAGAAACACCCGGAGCACTAACACGGACGGACCGAGCTCCGCAGCGACCAATCACAGCGTCTCTCAGAGCTCCAGTCAATCACAGCGCGCTCCGAAGCCCCGCCTCCAAGCTATCCGCCAATCAGAGAGCGGTCCGGCTCGCAATTGTGTCCGGGTTTGGAAAATCAATGCGAAGTGCCATGTGGAGAAGCGGCTGTAAATAGCAACAGTGACAATACGAAAAGATACGTCCTGGGTTATTGACAGGAGCCGCCAGCTGACAATGAGCTTGTTACCTCGAACCGCCGAGGAGTTCAGTTCTGCTGAGTACTGGGAGAGGTTCTTTAAGAAGCGCGGAGAGAAGGCTTTCGAGTGGTATGGAGACTACAACAAGCTCTGCGGTGTGCTGCACAAATACATCAAAATGCAAGACAAGGTAATGTCTCAGTCATGTGGTGTATTCTCAGGATAGGTGGTTTAATCTGGGAGATTGTCAAGCCTTACATATGCAATAGATATCTTAAAGAGGGAAGGTCTCACTTAGAAATAATACATTTTTTCACAACTGAAGCTGGTTTGCATCTGAATATGAGGGCCTTTCCTGTCTCTACCCTGCATCAAATGTCGTGGAATTCAGCACAACACTAAACTTTCACTCTGATGTTTTGTTTCAGGTGCTGGTGGTCGGCTGTGGCAACTCGGAGCTGAGCGAGCAGCTGTACGACGTTGGCTACAAACATCTGACCAACATCGACATCAGTGAGACGGTGGTGAGCCACATGAACCAGCGTAACTGTGAGCGCCGGCCGGGTCTCACGTTCCAGCAGGTTGATGCCACGCAGACTCCGTATGAGGACGCCAGCTACCAGGCTGCTCTGGATAAGGGCACCCTGGATGCCATGGCCTCTGAGGAAGAGGGAGCTTTGGCCAAGAACATGCTCGCCGAGGTATGAGAGAAAGGAGTCAGCGTGTTTCAACAGTGTCCGTGCGTTCTCCTGACATCGCTTCGTCTGCGCCCGCAGGTGGGCCGAGTGCTGAGGGTCGGCGGCAGGTACGTCTGCATTACGCTGGCTCAGGAGAGCGTGATCCGACTCGCCGTTGAGCACTTTGTTCAGCTTGGCTGGGCGGTGAGGCTCCACTGTCTGCAGGAGGAGGGCGGGAAGGACCAAGACACCTTCGCTTTGCCCGTCTTCGTCCTGGTCTGCACCAAGTTTCGCCAGCCGATGCCTGTGCCGATTCTGGAGATGTGTCTCGGGGAGGACGGTGCGCCGACTCGTCTCACGGAGGTGGCGGCGTTGTTATCGGCCGTGAGGGAGCATCAGGCTTACTCCGTGTTGAGAAAGAGACTCCGCACGGGCACAGACGCTAGCTCGAACCTCTCGCTCACCCTCTGCCATGCCAATACCGGCCTTCCTAGATACACTCTCACAGTGCAAGACTCTCCTCCGGGTGCAAAGGTGCCAAGATCAAACCAATTTGCGATATTTATTGGTAAGCTCTCATTGTCTTTCTGTCTTATATTATACGCTTTGCTGCTTTTCTTCAATTATTATCTCATCTTATTCTTATCCCATTAGTGCCTCAAGGTAGTGAGACCGCCTGGCTTTATAGCTCCAGTGAGGGGCGAAGACAGCTGGCAGCTAGTGCAAACTTTCGGCGCTTGGTCGTTGTGGCAATGCACAGAAATCAAGAGTACACGGACATGCAGGCCGTCCAGTCAGAACTCTCACCAATGGTGATGGACCTGGCGCCCCCAGGGATGCCAAACAACCAGCAGGTAGATGAGTTGCACTTTCATAGCAGGATGTAAAACCAAATGAAGGTTGAATAGTGCATTGATTGCACCTCTGACCCCGGTTCAGGTGCCTTTTCTGTCAGTGGGAGGTGACCTGGGCTGGCGAGAGGTGGTCAGCAGGGGTGTAAGCGAGCTCAGCGGGGACTACTGCGTTGAGAATGTCCGAGGAGAAGACGGCGAGCTGTACCGTAGACTTGTGTTCCTCTCCAATGCTGCCCTCGTCCAATCCGAAAGTCGTCTTGTGTCCCCAAGTACTGGTCAGTATATGCTTTTATCATCACAGCTTTTTTCTACTAATTGCCCAACATGTGTATTTAAATGAAATAGGTTTTGCCCAGTAAAACAGTCAACACACCATTCCCTTTAAGAAACACTGATCGGGGGTTGAAAATGAATAAAAACATTGCTGAGAAGAGCACATGAAACGATTACTTTTGCCTCTGCAGCGTCAAGTCAGAAGAAAAAGAACAAAAAGAAGGCCAAGCCAGCAGCTGCTCCAGCACCACCCTCCACCTCTCTGATGGTGGACAGCGGCTTCCTCTGCTGTGCTCACCATGAAGTCATGGTAGCAGGCCTCACCATGCTGGGAGTTGGAATGCCAAAAAACAAGGGTGAGTGTGAAATTCCACACAGACGTTGCGCTCCGACAAAAGGTCAACGGTCTGGTCACCATTAAAAGATGCAGCTAGCATCCGTTGACCGATTTTCACATCCGCTTCCTCAGACGTCTCGGTCTCAGTGCTGCTGGTGGGACTCGGCGGAGGAGGCCTGCCTCAGTTTCTGCGGGACTTTGTGCCTGGTGTTACTGTGGAGGTGGTGGAACTTGACCCTGTTGTGCTGGAGGTGGCAAAGGAGTGGTTCGGGTTCCGAGCGGACGATCGTTTGACTGTCACGCTTGGCGACGGCCTTGAACGCATCACCGCATTAGAGAAAGAAGGTTGGTGGCAGAGGGCCGGGCACAGCAGTTGGGGGCGTGTCATTGAATATGAAAACATCCTTTTCTTTTTTCTCTACAGGTGCCCGTTTGTTCGATGTCATCATGTTTGATGTAGATAATAAGGATAGCACTGTTGGCATGAGCTGTCCACCCGCTGCTTTTGTAGAAGCATCCATCCTGCAAAAAGTCAGCAAGCTGCTAACTTCCAAAGGTATCGTAGCTTTAATGAATTTTATTTTACATTGTCTTTTTTTCTTTTAGTCTTTGCTATTTAGGGCTAGTTATGGGTACTTGAAACAACCCAGTACCAAGTTGTATCGAAACAATTCCTGCAATTTTTGTACACAGATCTAGAAAAAAAAAGACTGTTTGTATGATTTTCACAGCTCACAGCAATCAGCGCGGGCAAAAGTTGAGCATTTTCAAAATGTATTTGCGTAAAAATCTTTTGAATGAGGAGGAGTGGTGATTTGCACAACTGATTGCTTTCTATGTACATTATTAATATTGAATTAAGTAACTCAATTGCTATCGGTATTGTTTTAAGGGTGCTGGTATCGGTACTGGTATCGAAAATACAAATTAAAAGCTTCACTTTTGTCTCTTCTCTCCTCACCCCCAAACAAGGTGTTTTCATACTGAACCTTGTGTGTCGTGACCCCGCCTTGAGGAAAAGCGTGCTGGAGCGTGTGAGCGGCGTGTTTCCCACCATCCTCTCCAGAAAGATCGAAGGGGAAGTCAACGAAGTCCTCCTTTGCTGCCGGGGAGAAAACGGTTCATCGGACGCCGCCCGCATCCTTCCATCCCTCAACCAGGCGGGCAAGGATCTTCAGACGGTGCTGTGTTCCAAGCGGGGCGGAAACAACCGGAGCCCACACATAGACATTGCTGAGTTGTTAAAAGACCTGAAAATGGCATGAGCTCCTCCCTGACCAAATCTGCTCAAATGTTTTATTGTGTGAAGAAAAGACCATCTGCAAGTGTATGATTGTAAAGAGTTGTGAAGAGCATTTTATTTTTAATCTTAATCTATAAAAATGCATCTACAAACTGAATTGTTCTTAATGCTCTTAGCGTGTGTCATGACCCCTTTGCTCCGGTCCTGCCTAATAACATGGGCGTTTTGCATTATTTCACCATTAGATTTAGCATTTGGTTTCCCTTTCACATGCATCGAGTTTCCAGTGCACTCCGCTGCAGTCAGGCCTCACTGCCAAAGAATGCAGGGGCGTTATTTACAGTAGATGAAGTGTGGTTGTGCCTGTAGTGTTTAAGGCCCTGCCCACACTGGGAGTAGGGGGATTTTAAATAGCTGTCGTTGGAGCAGGAATGCTTGCCTGGTGTCTGATAAGTTGAAGTAGTTTCATAATTGGCTACGGGGCACGTCTATCCCTGATAACTGGAGTTGCTGCGCATGCGCAGACGATTTGATCCGTTTGCTGTCAAACTCAGATATGTACACCTAGATTGGTCGTCGTCCTCCACTGGAAAGATGCGTCAAATCGGCCTCCATTTTGGTCAGGGGGAGCTGCATCTTATAGATCACGTAAGTTCACAATTATGTTAACACAATCACTTTGAGTTTAATACAGCTTTTAGTTTGATTAAGACAATTATATCATTTCTGTGACTTTAGACCATAATATCTATTAACGATATGGCTACAATGTTAGAGACGTGACACTGCTGAAGCAAATAATTTGTTATTAGTAATGTGTAAAATGGGTGTGAGTGTTTGTTTGGTGCCTAGCAATTGTTGCTAAGCGTTGAGAAATGTAGGGGCTCATTATGTCCTGTTGGGTAACCAGCATCTGTTGCTAGGCTAGGAATATGACAAGCAACTGATTTGTTGCCATGGAGCTAACATCTGTATAGCAATGGTTGTCATGGAAAAGCTGATGTTGGACACGGTGGCCTGTGCCTTTGATGAGTTGCCATTAACACTGACACTATTTTAAAAGGTTTGATATTGAGATGACTGTTCAATTTACACTTCAAACGATGCAGATCTTTAACACGATGCAGGTTAACATGACAATATCTTGCTGCATTTCTCATTGATTTCTCAAGAAATTAATGCTAAACAGGATATTATAAAAGAGATTATGTTTCTCCCCAAAACATCCGTTTACTTTCACAAAAACACAAGTAAATAAATTGTCCAATTGTGTTACTTTTCTAAACTAACATTGTGCACAAATTTCCCTTAGAATATCAGGCTCATCATTAAGCACTTTGTAACCTTGTTTTGAAAAGTGCTCTACAAATACATTTTATTATTAGTATTATTATTTATTATCATTTGAATTTTGTCACATATATTGTACCAATCTTTATTTTCAAAGTAGCAGCAATTTTTTTTTAAAACTTTAACTAAAAAGAACTGTACATCCCAGAAGCACTCCAGTGGAAGCAAGGCGTCGCCTGTATGATTCCACCCCCTTAGCAAGATGGCCGCCGTGGAAACGCATCTTTCCATCCCACGGGCGGAATCTACGCGTGTACGTCTATGCTGAAACTCTGATGTTTTTCCCCCGAGCTAACTATCCATGGATCCGCGACTAACTTTCTAAATGTCACAGTACGAACTTTTAGGGTTTTTACACGTCAAAAATGCCCATGTTTCGTTGTTTCCGGGGACGTTTGGGCGCTGAGCACCACTCCGGACGGTTACGTTACCAGACGCACTAACGCGCGCTGCTGCAGCCGGAGAGTTTGAGGAGTCCGACCCCTGAGGACCAAAGTTGCTTTTTTTAACTCTTTTTCTCCCTTCAATCCTCCAACAACAGCAGTCCAGTCACAAGATAAGTCACCATGGCGGTTGTCCCGTAAGCCGGCGTTGCTAGGAACCGGAGGGAAGCAGGACTAACGGGACCAGCTGGGAGGCGCCGCCGCCGCCGCGATGGGGAACCGCGGGATGGAGGACCTGATCCCGGTGGTCAACCGGCTCCAGGACGCCCTCGGCACCGCGGGACACGACTTCAGCCTCCACCTGCCGCAGATCGCAGTGGTGGGCGGACAGAGCTCCGGGAAGAGCTCCGTGCTGGAGAGCTTCGTGGGCAGGTAAGACCCCCCCCCCAGACCCTCACAGGTGGGCTGTCACACACACCTACATCCCCATAGCAACACTGGATGACAGGGACCTCCAGATGCCAAGTGTGTTTATTGATCATTGGAAAGCTGCTGCCAAAAAAGCAATAATTGGAATAGTGATTGATGAATAACAATTAAACTCACTCAGTGTTGGTTCTGTCCAACATTGACTTAGTTTAGTTGTTAGTTGTATATGTTACGTTGTTTCATATCAGTGACATATCCTCATCACATGTCTTAACTTGTCAGATTATGTGAAGTGTAAATTAAGGTGTAAAAAGAGGCGACAAAGAAGGTACAATTAGTGTCTGACAGCAAATATGAGCAGAAGCTTCACGGGGGAAAGTTCTCAGAAAACACATGTGTCTTGAAAACAGGTGAAAGTGAAAGTTATAAATGAAAGGGTAATAAAGGGAGATCCCAACTGAGCTGACGAAAGAGAGAGCTGGAAATGAGACAAATTAAAAGGAAATTCTAAGCAAAAAATGTATGTAGAATGTCTGAATACTTCCAACACTATTACTGCTGATTGATGACCCTGTGACACAGTAAGCAGTGAGTTGGCAGGAGCTGAGACCGGCCCAATACAAGGAGATGTGCGTTTCTAAACCCTACCCTACCAGACTTTAGGGTAATCAATGCATTCTCTGAGGAAATCACAGCGCTCTCACTCAATA
>CAESWR010001276.1:92993-108974 GCA_903171835.1 Mullus surmuletus
CCCCCCCCCCCCATTTCATCTATTTAACATGCAAAAGGAAATTTTAAAGGAGGAAAAGAAACAGGAAAAAGGAGCACCAAAGAGGCAGGGCTTGCTTTTCATTGCCTCTTCAAACCACGTGACCAAAGGATACTGCCTGAGCGAGCATTACATGTGCAGTTGGGGCATTTAAATTCAGAAGGTCTAAAAATATTAAATATACTGTATAGATTGAACTATAGACAAATAACAACCAGAGAGTACGGAGCTCTTCCACGTTAGGTGTTTCCTTCATAAAAAATATTTCCCCTTTCCCCACTAATGAACCGATGACCATGCAACAACACGCCAAGACCTCATTACCAATGCAGACCCTTTTTACAGCGCTGCCGTCGGCTTTTCACTCTTGCGTGCCAACTCTTACACGTCCCAGTGGGAGCAGGGAAATGAAGAGTAGCATCACAGCAGCGGCTCTAAAAGGCTGCCGAACAACGCGGCTGTGGTTTTTAAACGGGGAGAAAACCTCTGACTGGGTGGCAAAACAACATAGGGGTGGGGGTGGGATGGGGGGGGGGGGGTTGGTGGGGCGAAGCTGTCATCATGTTGTGCCTTTTGTCAGAACTCTGGTCATGACAAACGTTTTTATGTTAGGTTTTGTGTTCCATTTGCTTGTACGACAATAGCCACCAATGTTGATGCCGTGAAATGTGCCAGTGGTCGGCAATCGGGTAAGGATCTTTAACACCGCAGCGCTCAGGGAAGCGTAGTGGGATACATTCATTCCGCCCCCTTCTCTCGCATAGTCAGCAACAGGGATCTTGCGGTGTGTTGACGGTGTGCTCGAGCTCTTGACCTCACCCGCATGTGCCTATTTGTAGGTGATTGTTTGTTTGGAAGGTGCACTTTCAGAGCCTCAATAATGATAGCTTACCACAGATGTATGTTTTCGCTTCATTTCGATTGATGTTAGCTGACTTGGGGATGATGACACAAACTTCATCGTGGGCTACAAAGGGGTAGAACCCACTTTTCTTTTATTAGTTAGCATCTTTAACAGGACTGCTTGGGACAAACTGCTTCATCTCTTATCATCAGCGATTTTTGTCCCATTGTCTTAGGCTTATTCATTTTAAGATTATTATTATTATGATGTAACGCGATTAGCGCTCATAAGTTGTCTCGAGCCAATTGACCAGCTGGGGATTTTCTGTTCTGTTCTGCAGACGCTTTCTAGCTTCAGCTTTAACAAAGCTAGAAAAGCATTTCAGGTCTTGGCAAATGTGCAGGTGAAACGAAGCCCACCCGTCCCTGCTGACTCACTCAATTATTATATAATCTTGCCTTTGAATTGTGTTTTATGCTATAAACCTTGGAGCAGTTTACATTTGTTTTGGTCATTGCGCTGTGCTTTTTTTTGGTACTAAGACTCAAAGCTGTGAGGGAATATGCTCTGTATGTTTTGACACCAAATGCACCACAGGGTTCTTGCTTGTGTTACCTACATCTATATCAGGATCTGCATCTGTATCGAGCAGACTGCTTGCCCCAACCCCCCCTCCCCCAACCAAAGTTGAAATTCTTATGGAGAAGATTTTTGCCTACATGCACAACTGTAATGGAAGAATATGAATGAGCAAGATTAGACAATGACAGCATTTGATTTGGTTTATGACGATTCCTTGAATTTTGGAATTTAAGTTCCTGTCATTCCCTTTTGGGGTGAAAAGAAGGAAGTGTATCTTTTATCCTCGGGCAAACTCTGGAGCTGTATTGAACGGCTTCTCATTGTTTATATGTGTGTTTGTGAACGTGTTTATCCACGAAACACAACAGACGTGATATACTTGGAAAGTGCAAATCATGGTGGTTGTCAAAATATGTTTGTGGAGTTTTCATTGAGTTATGATATTGAGGAGGGTTTGTGGCCGTGGCATTTCTTGCTCTGCACCATCCTTTATGTCCCCTTTGGGAAGTGTGCCTCAGTTTGGGAAAGCTCTGATTTATAAGATGAGATGGATTATATGTTTTGACTGTTTTCTGCTGCAAGATTTTTGTTTCACAACACACAGCATTATCTAGACAAGTAGCATATAAAGTTATTCTTGAGTCGCATCAGGTAAAGTTCATTTTAAAGCTTCTAAATGTATGTAAACAAATGTGTGGTGTATTCCCAGTAATAGCATCCTTCACGAGATGACTGCGCCGTGTAGAAAGATATGTTAGATGACCTTATTTAAAGAATGTGCTCTGCCACATCGTAAAAGTTCCCCTTTTCTGGCCTTTGTTGCATAAAATGAGTCTCCTTACCCATATGCAGCGTTGCTGAGGCGGTTTGTTGTCACGGACAGCACTGGTTGTTCTTCTTGCTTGCACCTGTACAGGCAATGAGGGTGAGTAAAAGCGAGAGACAGAGGCGGCTCTGTATGTTTTGGCTCAGGCATGAAAAGAGGATAATGCTGAAACGCAGAGATAAAATAGAAAGCAGCAAAGCTCGTCTTAAGAGATTGTGATGTTGCTAAATTTTGATGAAACTCCCGTTTTCATGTAGCAGCCTTGTAACTTTCACATACCATTAATATCATCCGTGCGCTGTGATTTTCAGCATGTGTCCGCACGTGATCGTTCTTTTCCTTGGAGGACCACCATCATCTAGAATCTCTGTTCTGCCTGTCCTTGTTTGGTCCTTGTGCCATAGAAAACCTGTATAGCGCAATATATGCATTAGATATTCAGTTTGTTTTCCGCATTTCAGCTGGTTCGACACCGACAGCACAGTGACACATCCTTACTTCATTTTGAGTCAGGATGTTTGGAGGCGTGGAATAACAAGTGATACAAACCACATAAGAGAAGATCGAACACATTCACATATGATCTGTGTAGTTAGTTCTATATTAGTTCTATATAATAAATGGTGTTGCTGAGTGTTGCAGAGGTCAGAACATCCTTGTTCACATTCTGTATCGTCACGTTGTACGAGCCATATGCATGTGGACACACATGCACAGATAAGACATATGTAGCCCCATGACACTGTAGCCATACCTTATTTTTTTGACAGTGCCACTGGATACCACAAACACATGATGCTAAAAGGATCTCTCTCCTCCTCTGAGCAAAACAGCATCCGGGTGAGCAGTACTCACCCACAGGTTTTCACTGGCATGTCAAATAATACTATGCCCCCAGGGTGGACTGACAGGCTGGCCCGAGCCCCCTTGCGACCCCTCTGCACGGCTTGGAGTTGTTTCCTTTGATGTAGTAAAAGTCTTTTGAAACCTCTTGAAACCTTTAATCAACTTTGGCCTAAAAGTACAGGCCACTTTGGTCAAGAGGCTATTTACTTGAGACATTATGATCGAAGGATTAGGTGAGGTTCATAGCCATTTCGCATTGCTTTGCTTTCAGTTGAGGCTTTGCCATGACCATGCCCTTCGATGTAGCAAAATTCTTTACATCACTTATTATCGTCTGCTTATGGGCCGAGTTTGAGCGGGCTATCCCGACCCGAGGAGGAGTTCTATCATTTATGTGTCATAGAAATCGAATGACATGATGATGAAAGGGATTGAAGCAACACTCATTTTTCCTTCCGTCCTCTCAGATCTTCTCTTTTCACCAGGCCCGACGATCATGGAAAATGTTGTCACTTTTTGAGCATGTTCAGGGGGTCAAAATTGTGGTTATGTGCAAGGAATAAATAATGATAACAATGATAATAATAATAATAACAATAATAATAATAATAATAATAAATTCTCCACGGATTCAAGAGGGCCTCGCTACATTGCGTGGTTCGGGCCCTACTTATACATGTGTACTGCAAAAACACTGAGTTGTTTTTCTTCCAATCCTCCTATCTAAGGGACTCTACCCTGAACACATTTGTATAGACAATGAGGGGTATTTAAAGGATAACAAAAAGGTTATCAATGAGAGCAAACACGACTTTTGATCTACGTGTCGAAACAGCCTCAGTGGTTCTACTCGTGGTTACGTTTTTTTTTCTGCTTCTTGAACCATCTGTGTGTCTTATCACATTTAAGTAAACACATGTTTTATTGTATTCCTACTGTTTAACCTTGTGATCAACAGAAATATTGGCTTGGGTTATGTAACTTGCTAGAGATGTCAAATGCACCCGTTTGCCCAAGATGGACTTTTCATGTCTTGCCGGTGCATGAAGCAACTTGTGCGACACAGTTACTCACGTCATTGATTTTTTTCTTCTTTTTTTATGGAATCACTACTTAAATCAGTTTCATCAAGCAAGAAGTAGCCGAATACGTTGCTTTTCCCTATTGAGAAACATTTTACAGGATAGCCATTGTTTTGTTACAATAATAACAGATTAATAATGATAATAATAATAATAAGAATGATAATGATAATAGATAAGCACTCTAAATGATTTTACTTTGTGTGTAGAGCGGCACTTGGCAGGCTTTCATATGCACAAATCATTTGGGAGCCAGTGAAGTGAGTAAGACCTCCAGTCCTTATGTGGCTGACAAACTTTGTGGAATCGGATGAATTGTGTCAAACCCTGGACTTAAAATGTGGCTACAACATGTCTTTCTCCAGCTGTTTGAAGAATCACAGAGATTTCATCTTTTTGCGGCAGCAGGTCAAGCTTTAGCACTGCAGGCCGGCACATCTAGTTTTGTCTGTGGAGATAGAGTCGGACTGGCGGTTGTGAGCACTCTATTGTTCCTGCCCGTCGGCCATGCAGACTGCTGAACACACCGAGCGGTCCTGCCAACCAGAGCTTCCTCGCCCTTCTTCCACTCATGTCTTAATGTGAATGCTTTAGGATGGTGCTTCTTTACAACACGAGTGATATGAGGTAATTGGAGTGAGCCAACACCTGAGGGAAGTGCTGGCGTTCAGGGAAGCGTCGGCACCGAAGCGACTGAGACGCTCGGGCCGCGCTGTGTTGCAGGGAAATCCTCAGATGACTTTACGAACAGTCTTGTAGAGAGTCCTGATACGTTTTCTGAACTTAATTTGTGTTCTGAACTCAAAGGTCGTTCAATCGGCGCCTTTTAACTAAGCAGGAAACTCTGTTGGCTTATTCAAAGCACGATGTCCCAAGTTAAACCTTGTTTGCAAGTTCGCGCCCCAACATTTTTCCAAGTGCACATAATCATATTTTACTCAATGAATTTTGTGTCAACAACTTGCATCATAGAATTAGAATTATATGACTGAAGAAGTTTGATTGCAAAGACACTCGAATGTGACACCTTTTTTTTTTTTTGTTACTTTTTTGTTCTTAGCAGTATCTTGTGTCAAAACTCAGGCAGTAGGTATGCAGCGAGAACTGAACGGTGGTTAGTAGCCTGGGGCTCTTGTCAGTGGTTCGAAAGAAAATAACGCTGTTTGCTGTTGTTGGTGAATAGAGTTTTGTGGGTGGAGATGGCTTAGAGGTGGAGCCTTGTGTCAAATTACTAAGGTAGATCTATTTATTAAGTGCGTATGCATGTGTGAGAAAGAAGCAAGGAAGACCTCGATGGATGTGATCATCTGATGGCCGGTTTTCAGTTTCAACTCCTTTGTCAGTGTGTTTTTTATATTGCCTCAAAAATAGTCTGTCATCATAAAACCCTTCATCCTTTATTAATTGTCATTATATATGTGATTTTTGTTGTTGTATGTGTGCAGTTTGTTTGTGATTATTTCACAAAACTCAGCCTTTGCTTTGTTTTCCGTTCTTTTCTCGAGAAGGGCACAATTTTCCCCTCCTCCAAATACATTGGTTTCTTTCTCTCCCCTCCCCCCTCACTCACTCTGCTCTTTGCTGTTTACCTTTTGCAGCTCCCGAGTGATGTCCTGCTCGCCCTGCATGTGGGGGTATATTTCTCCCCCTTTCTTTGTCAGGGAGTTTCGTCTTGTGTGCAGCAAGTATGTGCCTGGGTGTGCGACTTGTAACATGCTGGGGGCAGGGCAGCACATGGAGAGCGACCCCTTCCATAGCTGCCTGGCGACTATGGAACATTGTGTACTATAGCTCTCAGGGACATGTTTTGAGGAAGCGTGCGGTGCGATGCGTGGCAGTGCCATCAGATCTACTTTTAATTTGTTATCTGCCTTTCGAAAGATCCCAGTTTCTTTTTTTTCTGGTTAAAATAATTGAATTTACCATTGACGTCAAATTCGAAGGGGCAGAATTACCAAGCTCATTGTTCCAGAACTGCTGATATTGTAAGCGTAGTGTTTTTTTTTTATTTTTATTTTTTTTTATTTAGTTCAATACGTATTTACTTGCCAGTTAAGATTCTACTGCTTTTTAGTGTACATCGTTAATGTAAAAGTTTCTTTGCCATGCTGAAAGCCATTAGTACATCATGTACTAGCTGAGGTGAATGCTTTGAGTTTTTGTTCTCCCGCTGCGTGTGCTGATGCACACATCGACTAAGAATGCACATGTATTGTTCCGCCCACATCCACCCATGCGAGCCCACACTGGCAAACTGGCTTTTCCTATCAAATGACATTATATCACATGGCTGCATCCTTGATTCCCTTTGTCTGTGGCATTGTCCCGAGCCCGATGCTCCCGATGTCACATTCCCAGGCCTCTTTGATAGCTGTGTGAGTGAGACAAGAGCGATGCCGCCTCCCTGCTGCCGCCACACTGTGTGTGTGTGTGGGTCTTTCTGTCTCTCAGTTTTCGCAAAAGGTTGTATCGATTACATTACTTGTGTAATGTTATAACTGATGTAAATTCGATCACTGAGTCAACTGATTATCTAATTGCCTTATCCAGAAAAAATCATTTGAATATGATTTTAACAATGTATTTGAGGAATAAATGTTAACTTCACTTGACCCATGCATGTGGATTTGTGTGTGCTCCTTCATTTCGCACACTTCAACATTGTCTAAATACATCTTATGTATCCATATTGTGGAGTGTGTGGGCACCGTTCAAAGCCATTTGCCTGAAAATACCCACTCCTGTTATGTAAAACCTCCTCAGTTCATTTTACAAAGTTGGATCAAATAGTGATCATCATGCAGTAAAATTAAATACAGCACTCTTGATTTTTCTTCTCTTAATAGCAATTAATGAGAAACTAAGTGAAATGTAAATGCTCAGACGCAGCACTTGCTCAGCTTTTGGCAACGGGCTAGAACAAAGCTGGCAAAGCGGCAGGAGCGCTACTACAATTTCATAATAATGAATGCTGCTTTGTGGCACAAAATATCAAGTACAGTCAACTTATTGCCGGTTATTAGTGTTTTAAATCACACTTTAAAGAGTTTTGATGTTGCATTTCTTTTTCCCCCCCCATCAATTATTGAGTATTAAAATGAGAGTGTACTACAGTATATGTCAGTGGCTCGCAATGGAAACGGCAGTCTTTCTTCCATGGGGTGACTCAGCCCGCATGGTGCTCTGGCAAACTTCCACATAGAGGTGTGCCTGTTCATTCACATCTCATCCCAGAGAAAGGCCCCTGTGTAAATCTAAAGGACATGTGCGTCACAGAGCCACTGTTGCCACGTACAAATCCGTGTAGTTCAGGAAGACAAACAAGCCGCACAAATGCCGGTGTTGATTACGAGTATTTGGTATTTAATTGTTGGAAAGGGACTGACGTGATGTAACATTGGTGCTATGTGGTCTGGGAAGAAACCGGATGAAGCGATGGTTTTCAGCAGGAACTACCTCTGGAGCTGTGCCAGTTCTTTTATTAGCATGATGGCATTTTAACAAGAATAATAAGCTACTTATCAATGTGTCTTTGAATGGATTATGGCCTTGGTTAGTTATCTTGATGAGTGTCAGCTCATAAACCAAACCGATGTACAAGTTTTACCTCTTCCTAAGACAAAGGATAGGTACTTGGTCTTTTATATTACTTAATCACATGAGATGCTTTGACATGATTGGGCTTCTCTCTGTTTCAGGGAGTATAAAGGACATTTTCTGATGGAATGAGTCAAAAATGAGTTTGAATTTAGTATGTGTCTGGGTTGGTTACTGATTATTCGTATTTCCTCCTGGATTCTTTCATGGTCTCTTGCTTCTCGGAACTCCTAACAGGTTAGAACAGTTCTGCCACTCTTAAAAGCTAGAGGGGATTTCTATGGAAACGGATGATGTGTTTCCATTACCTGCTCTGATCAGCTTGATAGTATCAGCCCAAATTGGGTTCCCAGAAGTAGGATGGTCATAATTCTTTCCTTAAAGCGGGTGGTATACATGCTATGCCTCTCTTCCTACAACACACCAAGTCAGCATGCAACATCAAAGCACTCAGGAAAATTAACCTGTCACTCTTAAGAGCATCCAGTCACTTCAGTGGGCTTTATTTCAGTCTATGCAAAGAGGAGAAAAGCAGGGTTGCTCTGATGTCTGGTTCAAATACAGTACTTGCGAAAGCAAAGCATTGGGTTTATCTTCATGTTTTCATCGTGTCTATTAAAACCAAGGTGCTCAACCTACCGTTTTAGGGGTTTGGATTAGTGCAAACCAAGGCTTTATTTGTTTAACACTTTTTGCACTGCCTTTATTGACAGCTCAAGACCCATTATAGTCCATGAGAAAAAATTGAAACGTGAGTCGCCTTTGCCTACTCTGTGTGAGAAAAATGGAGAGCGGCCTGCAGGAATGTGCGTGGTATGGTCAAGTTGTTTTTGGTCTCATGTCCGATTGAAGACGACACAAAATACACCAATCCATGTATTTGTGCATTATTGGACTATCCAAGAGCGTGGATGGCCGATCTGACTGATCTGTGAGTCAAGTTGACCACGTTAGAATTTAGTTTCTATTTACCAGTAACGGCCATCAATTTGCCATATTTTTTTAATCAATTGTATGAACCCATTTTTAAGAGCATCTTATCACAATTAAGCCATTCAAACCCAAGTAGGAGGTTTATCTGTGGCAAGGGATGTCTCAGAACTGAAACTTTTGAGTGAAAGAGTAGTGGGGGTTTCCCAGAGTCATGGTTTCTCGAAGTTGTGAGCAAGAATTCAAGATAAGAACTCCAAAGAAGGAAACAAGTCTTTAATGAGCTGCTGAGCGTATGCCTCCAAGCCTCTGGGTGCCTCAACTTGCACCTTTGTGTTTGTAGATGTAAAAAGTACTGTGGATGACTGCAGGTTAAAGAATGTATTCATGTATACTTGTATGTGCGTGAGTCGGAGAGCTATTCAGCAGTTTAGCTACGATGTCCTGGCTGCCCCCAGGATGCACCAGTGGAGAGGATTATTGAGGGATCAGCAGGCTTTAGAACAAACTCCTGCTCTATATTATTCCATGCTTC
Organism: Mullus surmuletus; assembly: GCA_903171835.1. Classification (NCBI taxonomy): domain Eukaryota; kingdom Metazoa; phylum Chordata; class Actinopteri; order Syngnathiformes; family Mullidae; genus Mullus; species Mullus surmuletus. The sequence continues at coordinate 102,254 of CAESWR010001276.1, forward strand.
ATGTGCAGGGACATTAGAACACACATGCAAACTTGCACACAAAGAAATGGCCACACTCTTCTTAGGCAGAGCTCTTAGACTCTCTGCCCCCACGTTTCCTCCGTCGAGTGACGCCATGTTTTTGTCTGCCTGGCAGATGCGCTGGCCTACTTTTTACAGGCAAGCCTTGGCACATCTCCCTGCCCCACAATCCACCTCTGCGCACATGGATCCTGGATTCTCTCCTCTCGGCTCATTTTCTCCCCGTCTCACCTTCTTTCTTTTTGTGACAGGGGTCTGAAATGCAGAGAGTTTAAATACCTGCCATTTTTCCCTCTACACAAATTCTTTCTCAGGAGATGTGGCTCTCAGAGAAAACCTCTGGTTTTATTTGGCGTTTTTACAGGGTAAAAGTGTTTGCTCCCTCACAAAAACATGAGTCAATTATGTACGACCAGTTTAAATGGAAAGTTAAGCTTGCCGCTTGTATGCATTTTTAAGTTCACTAGACTCCCCTCACCACAATGTTATATTTTCAGAATCATTCATCTGTAACAGATAGAATCACAAGATACTCTTTTGCCTTCAAGACAGACAGAAGACACACAGATGCACTGTGCACTCTGTGGAGCACATACAGCACTTAACTTCTGTCAGTATCCATTAGTATTTCCTCAGAAACAAATGAAAATGGCCACGCATGCGGCGCTGCTAGGCTGCACGTCATCGGGGTTTGTTTTTGTGTAATCCTCCCGACAGATGGGCTCAGAGAGCAAAGATCAATGCTCATGTTTAGAAAAAAAAACGATGAAGACAACAACATTTTTTTTTTCACTACATAAAATGTATCTGGTTCAAATATATCAGCCTCTTCCTTGGCCCAGACTACAGCCTGCCACCCCAGATGTTTTTGATAAACAGATGCATGAACGTCTTTGGTGGAGTTCTTAACACCCATCCAGCAATTTTAAGTGAGCATATGTGAAACAATTTTTCCTATTTCTGACCTAATATTATGTTTCCACCAGTTTACTCCCAGTTTACTCATTTGCCTTTCATGCTTGGCAACTAAAATTGAAGATAATGAGTTAGGGTGCATCACATGCTGTTGGTTAGCTGCTGTAAAAGTGTTTGTGTGTGAGAGGAGGAGAGCGTTAACATAATGAGCTGATGGTAGATCTAGGCCAGAAGAGGGAACAGCTGCGACTAATCCAGCCCAGCTCAGGTAGAGAACATGCATGTTTTGCTGCGTCACGCTCTACGGCCACGGCGAGCGGCGACTGGGAGGATGAAGACGACGCTCTCCTGATTCAGCGAAATCAAAAAGCAATACTTCGCACGTGGGAGAGGGGCACTAAAGATATAAATAGCAAGGCGCAGGAAGCTGGAGTTGATTGAAACATGCATGTCCACATGTGTTGTCATGCTTAGCTGCTTTGGGGGGGGGGGGGTTTAGTTTCCATGCGAACATCCGGCCCAAGAGGGGATCGAGGCCCAGTTGCCATGCAAATGGTGATAATATTTGACTCGTCACTCGCAGATATCGCAGCCTGCTGTCTCTGCAGATTTGTCTGCTCCCCGCTGGTTTGTAGAGTACAGGGCCGTTGTCGATTTGATGGAATTATACCACGTCCCCTGATTCTGAATGGTTCTAAAGCCAACAGGAAATATCAGGGGATTTGGCTGCTTGGAACCAGCAGAGCGATGGAGTAAACCAGGACACGTAGCCTTTGTCAGAGCACACATTTGTTTTTTTGTTTTCGCCCTGTATATTCATCTGTTGATCCCAATAAAAGTAAAGCAAGAGAGATTTCAAATGTCATGTCCTCATAGCTTCTTCCAGTGAACAAGAACCCCCCCCCGTCTCTAATCTTTCAAAGAGCAGCCTCTGCTCTGTCGAATGAAGTCTGGCTCATGTTTCTCTTAAGTGTTGGCAGGCTTGCTGATAATGGGCTCCTCTGCAGTAATATCGCATACGTGAGTGATTCATGTGCAACGGAGGAGAACGTAAGAAAAATCCCAGAAAGATTTAAAATCCCAGGTGCTTCTGAAAAGGGAAAGGAAACGGAACGAAAAATGTACGTGTAGCTGCTGACTCATTTGTCCTGCCTCGGGCTCTTCCTTCATGAGTGCAACAACGACTACTGCGTGAAGCATGATCCCAATAAAGGTTCATTTTTTTGGTTTCTCCACTTCAATTCATATTTGGGTCATAACTTCCCCCGTCCGCCCTCTGTTGTGTAACTATTTGGATATGAAATTAGGTCACAGTCCAGCCCCCAAACAGGCCCTGCCAAAGGAGTTCCTGCTTCTTTTCATCTTCAGGTTGTCAACAATCCGGATATTCTACTCATTCTGATGCAAAGGCAAGTTATTAAATCTAGGCTTAGTCAGCTCTGGGTATTTGCGGAGTTGAATTACCACCAGTAATCTTCGCATTGAGACACACATATTATATATTATTGAATGTCAATATCTGACTTAGCAGGTTTTAGTCAAAACATTTGTTCAGTGACTCATGTTGCACGAGTCAACACGGAAGTTTATACAGGATTATTTACACAGCAATGAGTGCACTAAAACCTGCACTGTGCTTAACAGCGTGTTTTCGCAATAGCCCCCATATCAGGGTAAATTGAAGACCGTCCTAAAGTTGTAAAAACAAACACCCCCTGAGAAGATGAACAGGAAGGTTTCCTTCATTAAATTTGATTAAGTATACATTTAAAATGGGTTAAACCACAATATCTTTCTGAAAGTAAAATATGAAACAAGATGGTGAAGCATTTAAAGTTTGCATGAGAGCGTGTACAGGAACTTGAGATAAAACGATTATATCACCACTCACAAATGTTTTCAAACCATGTCAGATGACTAAGAAATTTGTGGTATCCTGTGCAAAGATGCCCTTCTCTATACTCACAAGACCCTAAATAAACAGATAATGCAAATATTCACAGAGAGTGTTTCTGAGCGGAATCACACCTGCTAGACTTTGGCTCAGAATGTGCCCTTTAATATTTAAGATACGCAGAATCATCCATGAAATATTCACATGCGCTTGTATTTTTCATCCTGCTTTCAGTTTTTGTTAAAAATCTTCACATTTTTCATAATCTGCTCATCTCATAATGGCTGTTTTAAATTATTTTTTTTTAACTCTTTTTCACTGTCCTGTAAAGTCAAGTTACTCCATGTCAGTACCCCTGCCTTCTCCATAGTGCTGCACTTCATGGTATCTGCATGCATGTACTTTGAGTCAGTTGAGGACATGATTTTGGCTTTTGGACAGCAATAGATTTTGTAAGTGTGACTTAACTATGCCCTGATGATCCGACACCACCTTAATTGGTTTCTACAGAATATACTTAATTTTTCAATTTCAGTGTGTTTATGGATTTGTCATATTACTTCCCAGGATGCCAATATACAAAAATACTTATTGATGATCAACATTTTAGATATCTGTGGTATTTGCTGGCACGTCCTTTCCACAGCAAGTCTTATGTAACTTTCCTGTCATCCTCACTGAAACATTTATCAGGTGTCCTCCCCGTACATCCATGCTTGGTCGAATACGCGTACACACGAGACATGTGAAACGCAACACAACATATTTAAAGCTATGGATGCTAAATTTACACAGGAGGCTGTACTATGCCATGGTTCGTATGTACTCGCGGGTTCCTGTTACGGACTATGAGATCCTTTTCAGGACTTTTTGCGGGGGACGGCCTTATACATATTCATGTGTTGGGCAACATGCTGCGTATTTGATGATCGGCGGGGATCCAAGACGTCACTGCTAAATGTCATGTCTTGGTGTCAAAGTCAGCTGTTCCTCGGGCGCGTGGAGGAGGGGCTCCGAGGCATGCCATTTTGCACGTATGTTCAACATTCATAAATCAATCACAGAAAGGGTAGCGATATCAACATCTCTACCAAGTTGAGCTCCCCTGCTGCGACGTATGTGAGACATTTCACCCCACTTCGGTAAACTTCAATAGATGTTATGCCGACCTGAGCTGTTCCATTGTCATTGTAACAGATTTTTTACTTGCTGGTAAATACGGTCGGCTGTACACCAGTGCTCCCTCGCAAAATACCCTCCCAAAAGCCCAGCGTTCTTCTGTTTTATCTCTTCATTCATTCAACTTTGATGTTGATGAACAGAATTCAATTGGGGTTCTGAGTGACAGGACACTGACTGGCACAGATGGTTGTGCGTGTGACTTTGTGTGTCTGTGTGTGTGTGGCCGTTTTTCATCTCTCCTTGACAGCAGAGCAGACAGGGCGCTAACATGCCTGTCCATGTGTCGTCCCCCCCAGCCACCCCCCACCTCCCTACCCCCCTCCGCTGTTGTTGATATTGGACCCCTCAAGGGAAGTCACTTCAGTTTCCGAATCACATGGGTCTAATTGAGTACGAATGCTGAGCCTTTGTGCTCCTGTCCTAAGTGACAGTGCCACATGTTTGATTGTGCTGCGACACATAGACGTTTTGCGCTTTAGTATTCGACTGCTTCATATGAGAGAACTTGCATGACACTGTTAGAGGAGTGAACAGTCTGCTTCTCTAATACTAAATGACTATTTTAAAATGCTCAAGTGGTTAGTTTTGTACCGTGCCGTAGCATCATGGAGTTCCAGTGTATGATCGTCGATGACAATTTAGGTGGTCTCATGACTAAAGGAAGCTTTGATGTAGTTTGTCATTCAGTTTGTGTCACAGCAGAAGGAACGTGTCCAAACACAACACTGCGCCTGCCACCTTGTTCCATTCTTCTCTCCGCTCATGAGAAAACCAACTTTCAAACCACCATCCCGGGTTTCTCCGTATATCTCTGCCTCTGTTCTTTATCATCCTTCTTGCCCCGACCGCCTTTTATTACCTCAATCTTGTTTCTTCCTGCTACTTGTCCATTCCATCCTTATCTGTTCTGCGTTCGCTCGTCCTCTGTGATTCAATCTCTCAGGCCTCTGACATTCACACACAATGAGTACTGTTTGCCAACTACTGTACATTTTTTGCATAAAGCGATCATGTATATTAATAGAATTCAGCTTATTAAATCTCCACAATTTTATTTAAAAGTCAGCCAAGTTGACTTTTTTATCCCAGCTGCAAGTACATTTCATCTATGTTTGGTGTTCTTAACTGTGCATGATGCCTTGGAGGACAGATGCACATTTACAAGGGCTGAAATGAAACTGGAAATTGGCTGTGAAAGTTGCGCATGGTGAAATAATGTTGACGTGAATGCTTAAGAGTTACGAGAATATCCCATTCCCTGCTAAACCTCGTGGGCAGGAAATGTTTGCCTCTCCCAATTAACACATGCGCTACTTAAAAATGTGCCTCTTGTTCTCTTTCGTCTGCGCAGAAGGCTTTTTATCAGTTGTTTCCAAAGGGCAGGAAAGGAAGTGCTTCACTCTGGAGGATGTTACGAAGTGCAGCCTAAGCATTCTTTCAAAGCCAACCTTGTTTGCGGGCAATTTTGACACAGAATCTTTTTTTTGTGTTGTTTTGTTTTTTCTTGGATGTCTGTGCAAGCTGATGCAGCGTTCTGACTAACCCAAGCTCTCCCCCTTGTCTTTTCTTTGTGTGTTTTAGGTACCCCTGTCATCATGTGTATTGTTCAGAGCAGAACTTGGACTCTGGTCCAGGTCAGTCTGCCGGGGACAAGAACCCTGATGACCACAAGCAGGAGCAGGACTCCACGCAAGTCAAGGTTCGTTCATGCACTGCGCTCATTGTATTCACATCAGTAAGTAGTGTGAGGCTTTTAATTAACATTGGCTATACACTCTTGTGAAAGGAAACAAACATCAGGCTCTTAATCTTCAAATTCCACAAATCATCACGGTTGCACCAAAAAAAATGATTTATTGTGATTTTGCTAGTTCGTTTTTCTTGACAGCCTTAGACTCTTGCAAACATTGGGGGTTTAGCAAAAATCCAAGATGACAGCGGTGGGGGAGGGGTGGGTCATGTACCCAGTGACCTACGACCCCTAGCGAACGAAAGCAGGCTCGCAGACGGGTGGAGTGGGCGGAGCAACAAAGACTCACTGAGGTTCTGGATTATGTATGGCAGTGTGCGGTTTGGGGGAGGGGGTCATTGCATGACTCCATGCAACTCCCACAAAGGAAGAAAATGGGTTATTTGACCCCCTCTGTAACTTTACAACAGGTTATCTTACCCAGTGGTTGGAACTGTTTCGGGAACACACATGAAGTTAGAGTGTCTGCAATTTTTAAAAGATTAGAGATGCTTCCAGGAATATCTCTGTACACGCAGCTCGTTCTTTTTCCGACGTGGCTTGAAGTCCACCAGCGTTGCCTTTAAAGATCTGTCCCTCTCAGCTTTCATGAATGGGACGTGTCTGCGAGCGGTCTGTGATTTGCGAGTGTTATTTGTGTGCACATTCATGAAAATCAGTATGGTAATTTCAGGAAGTTGGTGTGTTACAGTGTGCACGTGTGAGCACAGAAGAGGGAGAGCATTGTTTGTGGTTCAGCAGCAAACAGGCATGGCAGGGCAGTTCAACAGGCCCGGCAGTCTGGTTCTGGACTTAAACACCGTCTTTGTGTTGTCAACAAAAGGCCTTTTCACAACCTCAGATGCAGAGTTTTTTTGTTTTTTTTTAAGTCGAACATTTTCATACATAGATGCATTCTCTGAACAAACAGAATCATAGTTAGAATGTTTGAGATTCTACGTCATGGTGTTGGTATTTAT
>CAESWR010001276.1:155091-179653 GCA_903171835.1 Mullus surmuletus
CTAATGCATCATAGGTTACACCTCTGCTTCCTGGACTCAGTCTAGGACTTTGGTATTTGGATTTTGGTCTAGTTATCATACTATAATCGACTGTTAAACCTCCTTTGACCGCATTGCCAATCATCTGATAACTTATTATGCAGTATCAGCCGAAAGGTGATAGTCGTATTATGTTACACTGTACATTGTAAAAGGACAAATAATTAACACGAGTTTCTCTGCCATCTTTGTACAGAAAATGCACGTCAGAAGCAAGATGGCGTGGTGAGCAGCTCTGTGGTTTACTTCACTGAAGATGCGCCGCAGCTGCCAGCCAGCAATCCGCAGCCACTGAAGCTGCGGCGCATCCTAAATCTCAGCCCCTTCACCGTCACTGACCACACGCCCATGGAGACAGTGGTGGATATTTTCCGTAAGCTGGGCCTCCGCCAGTGCCTGGTCACCAGGAGTGGGTAAGAATGGAAAGAGATCAGTTATGTGCATGCCCTGTTGAGCAATCCTGTGTAATAATCTTTACTTTCCCTGAGGGCACCTGTCCAAAGGGATCAATAAAGTTTTATCTATCTACAAAAAAAATGTTAAAAATGCAGCCCAAATGCATAAAAAAATTGAATTAGCCATCCAAGGTGTCAAATACTATTACTAGAAAACAAATGTATTTTTATCCTCCCACTGTTTTATTGCAGTTAATGTGGCCTGACGTGTAAATTGTACCCACACAAGGCATATATCAAAATGTTTGTTAAATTACATCTGCCACACCTGCAATTCTTTACCGCGTTAAAAAGTGTCTTTATGAAAATAAGAACCTCAAAGCCGAAAGACACACTTTGTAACTATGAGCCCTTGTTTGCCACAAAGTCTCTTTTTTGCCCCCTACATGTCATTGATGAAACCTCTGGGATTTACATTTTCTGCTCAGAGGGCTTGAATAAACTGCCATCCTGTTTAAACCATAGGGCATAGAGACTTGCCACTCAGATGTATTATTGATCTAACCAACTTCTTACCCATGGCCCAGATTTTTATCAGATAGGTCATGTAGCTTGTCAACAGCAACTGTTTGTTCGAACCCTTGTTATTGCCACTTATTGTCACTCTCCCTCCCTCCCTGAATTCTAATGTGGAGCTGTGAAGAGAGGTTTAGACCTTCCTCTCTAGGCATTGCAATTGTGAGGTCATACTCAAAATCCATCTCGATGGCTCTTAGTTTTTCCACAAAGAGACTTTGTTGCTGGTCTGATCTTGTGCTGTGGTGGTGTGAGGAAAAGTAGAAAAAGAGAGAGGGCATGGGTGCCCCCTAGCTTTATTAATGATTCATAACAAAACTTGGTAATTTATGGATTTGTAAGCAATCAGCAATCTGCTAATTTTTTGGTAATTAGGCTTATGATAAAAAATAGGAATAGATGCACTGTCCAAAGGTATGATATTTATTAGTACTTGCATAAAAGGATTGCATACATAATCAGATGAGATGAACAGCAGGGCATTTTTGTTTTCACACACAATAGAAGTTTGTTGATGGAGTGTAACAAACAATTGTATTGACCCCATGTATTTTCTATGTGTGTGTGTCTGCAGGCGCTTGCTCGGCATCATCACCAAGAAGGATGTTCTGCGACATATGGCTCAAATGATGAATCAAGATCCAGAGTCCATCATGTTCAATTAGCAAGATGCTGTAAAAAGATGCAAGTGGTGCGACACAACGGTACTGTCTGCAACATGTAAAGATCCCCCTCCCACCTCTTCTGAGGCAGGTACTACCCCCAACCAGGTCCACCCCTCGTAAACCATAAACAGCCCAGCTTAATTTGTTTAACCAAATCCGGTGATTTCATAGATTCATCACTTTCTGAAGAATGCGATCTGGGGCCAGGTTAGCAAACTTGCTGCTCTGTGTTGATGATGCAGCAGGCTGGATTGACACTTTCCTTTTGAGCTTGTGCTTCAGGATTTCTTTGACAGGATTTAGTAACATGTGGGTCATCCTTGTGGGGGAAATTATTTTCCCCACATCAGGATGACAAATGGCTGAGGAGGTGCTTATTTCTTCTCTACCTTCCTGACCTTTCTCCTGGATAGTTGTTCTAAAAAAGAGTAGAAAGATAGGACTGTGTCAAGTCTCACATACAATCACATACAAGCCTATTTAGACACAAGTTTCAAAGCTGCTTAGATCAACTTGGGCAGAAAAATGATAAAGGACTTCATCTCCCAGAGGAAAGCAGTGTTTGCTAACAGGAAGTGGCAGTACCGTAACGTGGTGATGAGAAATTAAAAACACCAGTTGTGATTGAGTACTCAACTTCAGTCTGGATTGTAGCATCACCCACATGCGGATAGGCATTACTGAGTATCACTCTTGTTTTGGTCAACGCTTTATTCACCTTAAAACTGCTTTTCTTCACCCACCTACATCTGCTTACATCTGCTGGGATTTGGCACTTTTCGGTTAGTTCTGAAATAGGGCCCCCTCTCAGTACTCGAGTTAAAAATCAAATAATAACACTGAATGAAGGTAATTTGACACATATGTAAAATCAATATCATTATCATTATATTAGATATAATTTCTGTAAGGCCTCCTCACTTGCCTTGTATTCCAAAAATGTAACTTTTACGACCTTTTAATAGAAGTTGCCCCATGGAGCGTTGAGCTCCTGAAAGACAAGTGAGCATCGATGGCAATCATATGTCAAAACTTATTTCTTTAGCACTGCAACACAAGGTGCTTCATAGATCGGTTTTAGGTGTCAAGACATAAATAACATTAGTGCTGCTGATATGATTTTTTATATAATTTGTTTTTATTTTATTTTATTTTTTGCTTGGTGTCCCTAAATAGTATGACCAAAGAAGTTTGTCTCCAACGCTGATTCATTAATTGAGAATTTTCATACTTCTAACATCATACATAGAACCAGGATGAGATTTGATCTCAATGATGTAGTGGCAAAAGTGGAACTCTTGCATGAAATCTGCTTTAATTTTCATTGTTTTTTTTTTCTCTTACTAAATCTGGCCCCCAATGTTTGCAGACTAAAGTCTGGGCCAATCAACTCAAACATGTATCATCACATGTCACCAGTGAGACATAGTGCGGTGGGTTCAGAGTGCCAAACAGCTAGTCCCTGCAGCTGTTTTCAGCGTAACTTTTCCGGCCCTTATAACTGCAGCTGTGCTCATGGTCAGTCAGTTCAGTTTATATAAAAACACTGGGACAAAAGAAGTTGCTAAGTTCGCTGTGTACATGCAATCCTCAGATCAGATCATAAAGTTGTAAGCTTCATAATTCAAAATTCAACATTTTGAATTTCTTTTGATTTTCAAAACACAACATGTGAGCACCTGAATATGTACGCTTTCAGCAAACTCAACAGAAACAACACACCTTCATTGATGTCATGTTGTAAAACACTGCTGCAAGAAGTACATCCATACTGTAATTATCTTGTGAGATTTCATCACAGAAGATTTATGAAGCTGTTTTGGGGGGTAAAACTTGTTTGCATTGTTTTGTGATTATAGAAGATCCGTAAATAGGACCAATCCTTATGTTTGATGAACCACTGAATCCTGGGTATATTTTCAAGCTGCAGTTTGGGATGCTGCACTTTATGTTTTGAGCTAACTTATGTCCTTTAGGCCATAATTCTTTATATAAATATTGATGTATCAGTGTTCGTCTTTATGTATCAGTGACAGCAGTTTGACCTGTTTTCATGCTGACAGCTAATGCACATACAGTTTCACAAAGGAAAATGCTGTTTTCTCAACCATTAGACTGTCCACGTGTTTTTTTTGTCCATTTGATTGGTGAAGGAGGTTTAAATGTCAACTCCTGGTTAATCAGTCACACATTTGCCAAGAATGATAATTGTAGCCACAAACTAATCTTTCTTCATCTGTGTCACTACTTTTGTGCTGTGATTTTTTGCCAGTCAATGTTGGCTAAGTCTGTTCCTACATGCCTACAGTGTTTTTTATGTTTTGATCACATTGCTGTGGTGTTTTGGGACTTTTGGTAAGATTTGAAAAAATTCTATAAAATTCTGCTCCGAATTCTATAGCTCATGTTGGGAATAATAAATTGAACCTCTGCTGCTTGTGACACTCAGCTAAATATTTCTCCTGTAAGGAGACTTTGTGGCAACTTCTAGACAATTGATCTTGAAGTGAAACGTAACTGAAGGTAACTTCTGTTTCTTCAATGTTGACTAGGAAGGATCAGGGAAATGATCATGGGAATACTGGGATTGCCTAAAATTAACATCATGTTTTTTCTTGTCATTTTTTTGTTATTTATTGTTGTTAAAAAAAAGAAGAAAAAAAACTCCCAGCTACTTGGACCTCGTAAAGACTGGAAACATGTTGTTTTTAAATGCCAAGAGAATGTACTGAAGGAATTGTTTTTTTCGATTATTTAATTCATTTTTAAAAACACTAATGTTAAGGTTTTTTACTGTTAACTCATATTTATCAGCTGCAGCATCCATGCGGAAAAGACATTTGCACTTTTGTTTTGATTTGTAAATAAATAAACCATTCAACTGATGTTCGTGTGATGATGAAAGACAAACCATTTTCATTCTTTTTATTTTTCTGTTTATTAATGTCAGCACTTTCTACATTGATATCACCACTTAAATTACATTGTAAAGGACCCTGACACAGATAAGAATCTACTAAATAAATTTTAAGCACTTTTACATGTGATCAAACTGAAATAATGATCTAAACAGGGTTATAGGTGTCTCATAAAGTACAAAGAAAGGTTTCATCACACCAAAACATTATACATTTCTAGTTCTTTTCAGCCTTCTAAAAATAATTAAAAGAAATGACCAGTAGCATTTAGAAAAGATGTGGCGAGGAACATTTATGAACACATACATTTTGACGGGTTGATGACATCAGGGACGGTGCCACCTCCACATGCTCAAGCTTGAATTACTCCAATCTCTAAGATCATAAATCTTTATCATAAAAATCACAAAGGATGGTCTGTGTGGAATTGGAAATGCACACCAATGTCCTCTGTGTCAAAAAACCTTGTTATTTTCTCCACAACTAAGTAAAATGTGTCACATATTACTGTATATAGAAACAAACATTGTCTCACTTTGTCACTGCAATAATGTAGGTGGACATCATGTTCCTCATGGTTTGGCTGCTTCCTCCTCCTGCTTGCTGGCTTGCTCCATGTCAGAGTAATACTCGAGGGCCTTTTGCACTGGCTCCAGAATATGCTTCTGCATGAACAGGGATGGGCACACAATTAAGAATAAAAATAAAATAATGTATAAATAATACATTTAAAGAAAAAAAAAACATTTTTTTTTTTGTATTTTCAGAATACAGCAAACTTTGGAAACCTTTTGTATTGAACAACATCTAAGAGCTCCAGACTCTGTCTGGCATTCTATCAATCAACTGCCCCCCCTCCTTGAAGATGTGAAGATGATATACTGTATGTAGTTGAGTTGTACAGCTCAAAAAACCTCTCTCTAAATAGCTATTCAGGATAGCCGATGTTGGGTCGATAACAGCAGAAGTCAATCAAACATTTTATGATGAGCAAAAGCATTGCCGTTTAGGTAAAGTTTAGTGTGTGGTAAGCACTAGGCAGCACCGAAGGACATTTTTGCTGCACCAACAAGAAAGAGAAAAGACCGAAGAGCTGAGACACAACAACTCTACCAAACACCCCAACCAACCACACAAAGGATGCTAAGACGAGGTAATGTGTTGTGTTGTAATATTATATATGAGAAAACTTTCAGAAAGTCATTTCTGCTGAAAAGACTGAAGAAAGGTGAGCTGTCTGCAGAGTGGCTGGTGGAGCTGAGCTGCCTGCAGAACTCAGCTCATCCTGGCAGCGGACGCATGACAGCCGCTTACGCAAAACTTGCTTCCCTGCACTGTGGTGCCCGCTCTGAGTCCGACAGCTAAGTAGTTTTCCCACAATGCACTCCGAGCTTTCATGGAGCCCCGAGTGGGATGGTGAGTGAGGCACGTCAGCCCTCAACCTTTTTGATGCAACTAACCTTCTGAAAATGTTCTTGTCGTATTACAAGCCGATACGTGACCTCTAGAACTTCATGTTCTTGACTAAAGGATTCAAGAACGATTTGGTGTGGTCAAATAGTTATGGTATGGGCTACAATACTTTGACCTCTGAACTGCAATATCTGTCCTATACCTCAAGGGAACAGAAACATCCAAATGAAATGCATCTCTGCAGTGATGTCTTACCTCCAGACAGGGGAAGAGCTTGGTGAGCTCAGTGAAGAGCGGCAGCAGGACGAACCGGATGAAGTTGGTCTGAGATGACGGCTTTGACACTTGGTCACGATCCATGAAGGAAGTGACGGGCAGCCCTTTGAGTTTCTCCGTGTCACTCTAAAGTCCAAATGAAACAAGGAAAATTACTTTATTGATGTCATGCTGATGTGTTTTTTTATGTAAATGTTAAAAAAGATTAACAAAAGACGACAAATAGAACAACTTTTCAACTTCAATTTAAGAACCTGGTTGAAGAACTCCTGAAGCAGACAATCCAGCCAGGGCTCGGCCACTGCCATCGGCCTTGCCTCGTTGGAAATGTCACTCACCTTCACCATGATCTTCATAAGCTAGAAAGGTTAGCGCACAGTAACAAATTTTTAGTCCTAAAAATGAGTGAAAACATGAAGATGGATGATTCATAGTTTCCAGCTTTACCACTTCCTTGTGGTCCTTGTTTTGGAAGTCAAACACTGGCTGTATGACTTTGAACTTGTTGAGGATTGCATTGTGTCTCGCCATGTCAGTGGCCAGAATGCACCTGCACATTAAGAACATACAGATATAACTTAACAAAACCATTTTAAAAATATAAAACGATTCAACATTACCATGAATTAAATGGTTGAGGCTGTTTAAGAAGTGTTCGAGTCATACTTGATCATCCCTCCTCGGATGTGTTTGTACTGCTCACTGGTCAGGTTTTTGAGGATGTTGCATTCCGGCTAAAAGTAATTTGGCAACATTAGAAAGTATTGCACAGCGCTGTGTCTGAATATTGATTGATCCTATCTACAAAGCAAATGTTTATTGATCATCTGAAAATTGTTCCTTCACCACCATTTTCTAGGAACAACCAGCACTCTAATCTAGTTTTTAAAGTAAATTAGTATAAAAAGGTAAATAAATTAAATCTTGCCAAATACACATTATTGGAAACATTAATCTGTTCATCTAAATTTTGATTGAAGAATTTTTACTGATAATACTTGAAATATCTCTCATAATGCATATTACCACAGTAGTGCAAAAGTAGAATTTTAACAACATTCAACTTATACATTCAACAATAACCTTTTCCAAACGTTTTTGATCTGAATTATGTGCAATAATCAAAATGTTGAAAATGGACATAAGACATCATTTGACCACTGGCTCTCCTCTATTTGCATATTTTGATTAATTAATCATCTGGCCTTGCGAGTACCTTGGACAGGATGCTGAAGGCGACGGCACAGTGATGGTTTTCCAGGGGTGAAATGTCGTTGTAGCGGAGAGCTAGATCAGTCTGAGCATTGATCTAAGAAACAGAGTTTGAGTGACAGTTGTTGAGAACCACAACTGTCACGAAAAACCAAACATTCACTTTATTCTACAGAAAAATTGATGAATGCAGAATTAATCAATGTATTTATTTGACATGTGTGTTATTTTCCCTTCAAAGTTTCTACTTGTTTCTTTTTGCATTTCTGCTCAATTGTGCAAATGAGAACGTTGTTTATTCCCCGCTTAATTGATTGACATGAACAGGCTTGATAAATTAACAAAATACAATGGAGAGAATGAGGGGATTCATGCAAAACCCAGCTACCTGGTAGATGTTGTTGTAGCCAGGGTGATCCAGGTCATGGCACAGAGCTGAAGTCAGCATGATCAGCAGATCCATTTTCGTAAACTTGCTCCCGAGATCTGTCAGTGAGATCAGTCCATACATCTGCCAACCAAGAGAGGAACACAACTCACAGTTTTACTGATTTTATTTGGTTCGGAGAAAACATATGGCTGCTCTGGACTTTCCCATCCTTTCGTCCGTACCATCTGAGTAACGCAGAAGCAGTGCTGGAAGTTGTGGAAGGGGATGTTGTTGTAGTGGCAGTAAACCTCGAACAAAAAATTCTTGAGGACATCCAGCTCGATGTGGAATGCCGCCAGGAAGTCCAGGTCAACGAACATCAACTGCAACAGCACCAGCATCTCTGCCTCCTCCCATTGCCTGTCAAGAGCATGTCCCAGGTGTGGGCGGAGCCTGACACCCTCAGTGTGTGCGTTCACACCAACACTCACCAGTTGTCAAAAATTGGGGTTTTGAGATGTTCCCTCACTTCTTCTGTCACCTGCAGCGAGCTACAAAAGCACAGGCATACTTTTTTTGGTTTTGAAAAGATTCATGTGAAAGTACTGGAATTCTCCACTGATTACTGTTACCCCATGTTGATGAACATCCTTCGGACGTGTTGGCGCTTCTCCTGTATGCTCAGATGGGGTGTTTTGACTTCTGAGGCAAACTTGGAGAGTTTCTGACCACCATCATCCCTAAAAAACCCCATCCAGCTCAGGTGCTCCACATTCTGACGGGAAATAATTTAAGATAAATAATATCACTTAATATTTAAACTTCTTCCATAATAGTATTTATATTATATTCATATTATATGATTTATATATTATATAGCTCCATATAATAGGAATATAATATGAATATAATAGAAATACTACTATGGGAGAAGTTTAAATATTAAGTGATATTGTATATATAATTCATATAATATGAATATGATATAAATACTATTATGGGAGAAGTTGAAAGTTGAAGTTGAAATATATGATTTTTATATGATTTTTCTCTACTAAATATGTTGATAAAATCTCCAATGTACCTTTTGTGCTTGAAAGAAAGAATTTTAATCATTGTTTTGCTTTGTTTAATTATTTTTTCTGCATATATTTTGACTTTATTAATATAATGTTCTGAGTTTATTATGCTGTAAAAGCCCTGGACATCAAGCCATCACAAGCTAAATTCAAAACATGAATACTTCAAATCAATCATCATTGATAAATGATAATTGACAATCTTTCGAGAACAAATTATACAGCTGCCACATCATCGTGGGATTTCGTTTTTTTGTTGTCAGTGGTGTGAATGACAGACCTGCAACTTCTTCTTAAAAGAATCTACTTGGCTCTTCAGCTCGCTGATGACATCTGGAGTCTTCCCCACATCTTCCAGGACTTTGGTCTCCAGGTGACTCAGCCTGTGGACCAACACGGAAAGTAAAAAAAACCTTCTGTCCTGCCGGACATATTTGTGAGCTGATAATGCACTTACCTGTTCTCCATTTTGTCTAACTCTGTTGGCATGGCATGGCCTGTGAGTTACAAACAAAGCTTAGGACGGTTCTTATGATTAGAAATTAGTTTGTATTTTCTAAAAAGACTTTAAAGGGGTCAGCAGCCTTGCCAGGTTGAATACTTTCATTTTGTTGTCTCACTGATGAAAAACAATCACACACTGAACAGTCCACCCTCTAAGTCAGCTGAAATGGCCAACCACAACACAGCATCCACCAAAATGTGAGGTCACAAGACAGGCAAGACAGAAAACTCCTACTGGACACACTATTCTTAAAAGTTCACAATCAGAAATGTCGATTATCATGATTATAAACGTTCAATTCACAGATGCATGGGCTTATGTTGTGGAGATGACAAATTACTAGGGATGCAACGATACCACTTTTTTTCAACCCAATACGATACCGATACTTGGATCTGAGTACCGAACCGAGTACCGATGCCGATACTACTACCACCAAAACAACCCCCAAAAAACTATTAGGCAAAATGCAATGAATTGGAAGACAGGTTTTATTTTATTCTCTGCTTCTTACAACGACTGGTGATAAATGAAAAATAAACATTTTCTGTGAAATTTAAATAAATGCAACAAAAATGACAAGCCTCCGATCACGGTCTTCATGCAAAGCAATTGCACGCAATAAATTGGTATCGGTTCTTGGTATCGGCGAACTTTAACGAGTACGAGTGTATTAGAACAGTATCGACCCGATTCCCGATACCAGTATCGGTATCGGTGCATCCCTACAAATTACATTTCTATCAAATAATCTTTTAAGTAAACATTTCATTTCACACATCTCTGGTGTCAGGAAAGGCAGAGGATAAAACATTCCAAAACACATTCAGCAATCTTGAAGATGCTGTGCAACTTTTTCTTTGTTTGTCTGTTGTTCACTTGTATCTGTAGGGAAACCATGGCATATGTTTTTTCTAACTCAAGTTTTTACTTGCTGCATGACAGTCATACAGTTTTGCATTTGATAGTTAATTTAGGGACCAAACCCATTATTAACACACAAAAATACTGGTCTAATCTGACCCCTTTAATTAATGCAGTTAATGCGATTAAATAAAGATGGACTGCAAGTCTCTTTGGCATTTTTTAGGAATCAGCAGAACTGGTCCAGTAGTGAGAGATGATAAATGATCAGCAGGCCCACAGATTTGTGGGGCCTGTCTCTGAGAGAAATGAATCTTGGCTCTGGAATAAGAAACAAAAGCTGCTCACTCTGAAGATCAGAAGCCACAACCTCCAGCCGGTAGCTGGAGTCCTCACTGTTGGCTTCCAGCTGAGGGGAAATGTTCACCATGACACCATTTGTTTTATACATCTTCAGGATGTAGTGAGGCCCCGCCTCGGCTGCCGCCTGAAACAGGTCTATCATTCAAAGTAAAATCAAATAATAATACTAATAACAATACTACTACTACTAACAACAACAACAACAATAATAATAATAATAATAATACCTATAATAATTATTATTGTTATAAGCAATTAAGGAAAAAAAAAAAGAAAAACAGATTGAAAAACTGTGAAAATAAGCAGACCAGACATTAACCAGAAAAACAGCAAAAATCTGCCCCAAATTTTACAATTGATGCACCTTATACTAAAGAACTAGCAGAGAATCAAAATAAGAAATGTAAATGACAGCAAATTATATTAATAATCTCAAGGGCCATATTATTATTTTTCTGCATCTTGTCACGATGACAAACAGAGTTCCTTCTGAAGAACATCTACATCGACACCTCTGTTCATAGGTGGAGTGCTGACACAACTCTTTAGGGAGGCGCCTGAAGGAAAAGGAGACTGTACTATTGCTAGGTCTCGCCAATGCCTACAGCTCCATACCTCGAAACCTTGTGGAGCTCGCCCTAGAACGACACCATGTTCCCAACAAAGTGTCATACCTTATAGTGGATTTTAGGCTAAGAGTCATTGCTTGGTCAAGTCAAGTCAGCAGTGGCGAAGTGCAATGCTAAATTGACAAAGTCAAGAGTACCAGCCACCAATAATAGCCTTTATGGATGACCAGACTGCCAACACCACATCTGCCCCAGGCAGTAAATGGATTCTCCAAGGCCTAGAGAAGCGGGGAAAATGTAAGGTCTTGAGTGGTCAAAGGGGAAAAGTAGACAATTTCTGCTTCTCACTGTCAAGGGCCACCATCCCAGCCTTCACGGAGCAGCCAGTTAAGAGCCTTGGGAAGTAACCTCAAAAATTCTGCTTCCATCATCAAAGAGCTTAATGACTGGCTGAGTCGGGTTGACAAATCACATTTGCCATGGAAGTTCAAGGTATGGATTTACCAGCACTTCATTTCCTGTTATCCTGTGGCCTCTGCCGATATGCACAGTACCCATAACAACAGTCGAGGCCATGGGAAGAAAGATCAGAAGTCACCTGCACAGATGGCTTGGTCTCCCCTCAGTCTGAGCAGTATGGAACCAACAACATCCTGCAGCTCCCCATCAGCGGCCTCACCAAAGAGTTAATGGTGCCCAGAGCTCTGGAAGCATCGCTGTACTGGGAATCTAGAGATCCAAAAGCAACATCGGGTGGTATCCAGGTGCAAACAGGCAGGAAGTGGAGGGCAAACAAAGCTCCGGAGGTGGCTAAGTCAAGGCTTAGGCAGAAGGCACTAGTGGTGTCCATAGCAACAGGGTGCGAAGGCATTGGCTACCTCTGGACAACCAGGGTTGACAAGACCAAAGGCAAAGATTGGCAACATCTAGTTCAGGAGGAGTGTAGCCAGGCTTGGAGGAAGTACAAGTGAGCAGGACGGTGGGAATAAGGCAACAAGGAGCATGGACTAAATCGGGGAACGTTCTGCAATGCAAGATCACCAGGTCCAACATCTGGAAAGAAGATATCATTTCAAACTGTTTATGACATCCTACCAAGTCCAGGCAACCGCCACGTCAGGGAAAAAACTGACACCCCAGCCTGTTCCCAATTCAGGACGGGGATCCCTGGAACACGTCCACAGCAGCTGCCCAAAAGCCCTTGGAGATCGCTGCTATTGCTAGAGCCACCACTAGGTGTGTAGGGCAGTTCCTAAGCATAACCTGGCCAAAGGCAGAGGCAAAGAAGATGGTTATCAAATTCACAACTGCAGCCGCAGAAAAGCCACAAGGTGACGATGGATCAAGAGGGCAAACGCTGCTGGGACACCAGCTGGGGTCTGATCAACCCTGGTCGGGTCACATGGGCAACGGTGTTTGATGTTGAAAGACTTGAAACACCCAATGACCCCAGGCTACATCACTGATGATGTATGCCAGTGCATCTCCAAGATGTATCTTTAAAGGGATAGTTCAGATATTTTGACATGAAGTTAGGAAGAGTTCTGGTCCGGTTTCGGTGTTGCAGAAAGTAATTCCGTCTAGTTGCCAGGGACACATGGATAAAGTGTTTTGCTCCAAAAAACACCATGCGTTCGAGTCTGACCTTGCAATCATTCTGCACTATTTTCCCTCCCTTCGTATCACTGTGGCACCATCATCATCTGTTTCAAGGCATCCTCCTCCAGCTGATGGAAAGGTGCGACAGTGATATTGTAGCGATGTTGGGGCAAATTTGGAGACATTTACCTTGGTCTTGTTAGGGGGCACCACCGGAATCATCCTGAAGTCAATCATTAATCATTTAACAATTGACCTTAAAACATTTTAAAACAATCTTGTCTGAAGTAATGATTTCTTAATACATTGATCTATTTCTTGCAAGAAGAAATACCACAAAACAATCTCTGTAGGATAAATTAACGATTTATTGGAAAATAATAATAATGAACCAGTCAAATAAAAGATCAAAACTCTAACTAATAGCAGTGGATAAACGATAGTTGGTTGCTTGATACAGGTTGGCGGAAGAGTGAAAGAGGGAAGAAGGGAAGAAAGAGATAGAAGAAATAAAATGAAGTAAAATCAAAGTAACAGATAAAAGAATTAAACTAAATGTATATAAAATAAGTCTTGTGTCAAACATTAATGTATGTATTAATGTAATTTATTAACTTCCGATTGGCATCACCTCATCACTGTTTGTGTGGAGTTGGAGGTCTTACTTGCACCCAGGATGACGTTTCGTGTTGGAACCCCAAAGGATCGTCTCATAGAGGCTGTTGAATCTGATAAGGTCGGTGAGGTCGGCTCTCCAAAGTTATGATGACATCAGCGAGATCAGGACGTCCACGTGGTAGCGCCAAAATTCAGATGAATCTCTCAGGACATCGCAATGACGTCAGGGGACAAGACTCAGCCAAAGGAAAAGGAAAAATTTGCGTTGGTCCGTATTTGAAAAATAATGAAAAGGATCTCTTTGACTAGTAGATTATAGTCACGTTGTTCAAACTCAGATTTGGAGTTTGAAAGAAAACTTCAATATTACCAAAAAGACTAAAATGTCAGAAAAAGGAATCTTCCTGTTTACGTGGGTTAACAGGGCAAAATGAGATAAAAGTCTGAGGTGAGCTTAAAAATAAAAGTTCTCTCTAGTGTAATTTGTAAAAAAAAGAGTTAAGGCAAAAATCAAAAGTCAGTTAAGAGAAGTTGCGGCAATAACTTGTCATAGTCAAAGTACTTAGAACAGAAAACTGGCTCAAAATTTAGATGGGTGCAGCTAAGAAGAACAAACAAAAAGAAAAACCAAAGAAAAAGTGCAAAACAAGGAAGCGCAAAAGAAGAGTTTAGAAAAGAGCACAAAAGAAAAAGAAAACTTAAAAAAAACAGCCATGAATAAAGGATGCACACAAGTTTTATCCCAGTTGTTGTAGCTAGGAAGAGTAGCTCATTGGAGAATTGCAGATTGTATGGCAGCAAAGGGGTGGAGGAAAGAGTAGAGGGAGACATGGAAAAACCCACCAAAACTTTGTCTCCAAAGAGTTACAATTATCCACATTCCAGGGATATAATCCTAACTAAACATAACGCTTTGATTACCGACATACTTCGGTTGCTGAATTAATAAATGATGAATATCAAAAGGGAACATATGCATTGATTTGGCTACATGACAATAATCATTAACACATGTTAACACATTTTAACACTGTCTGCAACCTAACACATATAGAGTATCCAAACCACAAGATCATAGATTATACACTTTAAATACACAAGTACGATTATAAGTCACATGTCTATTTGAGGGTGAATTGGCATCAGCATGTGGGAAAAGTATCTTCACAGTTACCATTCTCGGTCATCAGGGGTGAGTGTGACTTTTTGTGTGACCAGCTAATTAAAACAGAAAATTAAGAATTTAGTTTATGAATGTCGTAGAACAACCGGAGTTGGACAAAATTCATCGGCGTGGTAAGATGGTTCAGGTTAAAACTGAATTCGGGAGATTACGTATTTTATTCAGTGAGAATTGCGTTTGCGTGTGAATGTGATGTCCATTCCTTCATTGGAGTTTTACGACTAAGACCTGGTGTTGTTTCCTTGGTTTAGGAAGATGGGTTCGTTAGTCCAGGTCTGATTCTTCTCGGGTCTGGAAGGAGTGTGTTTGCATTAAAGGTCAATTCTTGACCTCCGTGTCCAGTCCAGTGATTTTTATTGCTAGTGATCTGGCGAGGCTCATGTTGACTTCTTTATTCCTTGGTGGGGAAACGAGCGGCCTTTGGTTGAAGATTTGGTGGATATGTTAATTCCAAATGGGAGGAGAATGGCCAGGTCTCACAGTCTGTCCTCTGTGATCATGGTTGTGTTAAATCCCAAGGTATGTAGAGTTAAACATGAGGAAAGGTGAAACTCACGACAATACGAAGGGAGGGAAAATCGTACAGAATGATTGTGAGGACGGACTTTTTTGAAGCCAAGAATTCGTGATGCAAATGGATTACTCTTTTGATTGCATGTTATTTTTTGGAGCAAAACGCTTGATTCGTATGACCCCAGCAACTAGATGGAACAGGACCGGATCTCCTCTCACGGGACGCAGTGGGGGAAAAGTCACTGCTGATTAACGACACCGATGGTGAGGACTTCATACAACTTCATGTAAAAAAAAATCTGAACTATCTCTTTAACCTATTAAGATTAATGTGATTTTTATTCTGTTTAGATACCTGGGAAAGATGTGTAAACAAATAGCCTCAAACTGAGAATATGATTTCAGGTTCACAACATGAAAAAGTCTGAAAAAGTGTACAAACCTGTCCTGTAAACAAAAAAACGTACTTGACAATGTCCTTATTATCAAACTGATTAAACGTAAAGCATCCCATACAAGGATAACGCATGGTTTATTTATTCATCCCTGGCTCAAGATAACAAGCAAACGGGAGCTTTTTAGCCCAGATCTGTCAAAGCCACATGGAGTTTGGTTAGATGTGCTGAACGTATAAACAAAGAAATCAGTTTTTCTCTCACCTTTGACCTCCACAGCTGAGCAGTCTGCCCTGAATTCAGCCTTCTCACGTCTCCCGTTCACTGTGAAATAGATGATCTTTGTTGCCATTCCAAAGCCAGGTGGGATGTGACGGGGTTGCAGAAACCAAAATGTAACAGCTCTTGAGACTGACACATGCACACGGAACATACAGAGAGGGGCATCTGCCACTGACAGAGAGACCACCCAGACCCATTCACACATTCATCTCAACAGCGACTCCGTTCCCTTTGAAGAGCCGATGAAGGATTATTTTGTTTTCAGTCTCCTTCACATTGCAAGCTTGGGCATTTTGAGACAAATAAATATTCCCTTAAGATTGAGGGTTGTTGTCTACTTTCAATCTTAAAAGACAAGCACAGATTGTTTCAGGGAGATTAGGATTTAAAAAAATATTTTCAGGAACCAATTTCGTAATTTAAGCATATTTACATTGTTACATCAACCATTTCTGGTAGCGCAGATGACATTTATTATGTGAAAAAAACCCACTTTTCTCTTAAAATATGGGAACAATTTACCAATTCACATAAAATTCCATCCTGTTTCTCTATCTAATGTGTAAAAAACAACAAATATAAGTGAAAAAATGTTTATATTTGTGCAGCCTTTTCCAGTCACCAATCGCTTATTATTTTTGTTTAGGTCAGTGCATTCGCATTTCATCTTGTTGATACTTACCTTGCATGACAATCGCGCCCCCCCTGCGTTGCTCAGCCACACCGCCAGGGGTCGTGGTTCAGCAGCGCCCTGCCGCCGCATCCTCTACGGCGGCCGGTGAGGGACACGTTATGATTTACTATGGCTAAATCACATTATTTCGCTCTCTTTAGCGACTATGAATGACTTGTGATCGGCCACCCGGAGGTGTTTCTGTGTACGGATGGAAACGGCGCAGGGATTAAAAGAAAACGGTCCTCGAAACACGTGACGGAGCAGCGAGTAACGGCGGAGGAGAAGTAACGGTAGTTTGTCGCCACAAGCAGCATCGCCACTTTGGACTTTTTTTCCCCCCTCTTCCCCCCCCAGGAACGTTTCAGCCCATCCGGTGAGTGGATCTGTGCGCAGGACGTGTTTCCAGCGACTGAAAGCAGTGTAAGCGGAGAGGGGGAGGGGAGGGGAGGGGGGGGCTGCTGGCTTCACCCAGCGGACGTTAGCTCGGCGGTGCGGTGGCTCGTTAGCCTCGAAGCTAACAGCTACATGGGACTGTGGAGGAGCTCGTCTGTGGCGCTGGGGGGCAACTGATGCGCGTGCAGCGGGCTTCGCCACCGATCCCAGAGCAGTGTTCGGGTGTTTGGGGCAGCTGGGGGGGGGCTCAGAAAGACGCGGGAAAACAGCGGTCCACCACGTTAACTCCGTCATGGACTCCGACATTGATTGACAGTCCCGGACAGCGTCGGGGATTCAGCTCCTCTGGCGCTGATCTGAGAGCATTGGCAACTTTCCCGGCTGCTCTCTGGCTGCTCCACAGCTCTGCCACCACGGGTCTCCAATCATCACACGTCATATCGTGAATTACAGGCGCGTTTATTGCGAAGTCTCGCTCCCACGTGACACTCAAAGCTCGACTGATCACTTGTTGATCTGCAGCATCTATGAATCTCTCCATGTGAAGTGATTTAAGAGGAACTGAACCTGTTTGATGTTGTCAAACCCTAAGAACAGCTCACAAGCCACAGAGCATCAGCTGCTGTGATGCTGATCCTGTGTCAGCTCTCTGTCATTTCATCTCAACACAATCAATCTCACCCGGGATTTATTTCAGAGAACACGGCGTGCTGATTATTGCCAGGGTTACAGAAAGTTATGTCTGTTGTAGTGATTTCCACGTTGTTGATCTTGATCTCATCAAATGACTTGTTAAGGGATGGAAAAAGTATTTCTGAAGAAGTTCATGTTGTCTCCACACAGGACGATGACTGAGCACCGCAGCCCCCCAAAAGCATCTTCAGCCAGCTCAGCCTCTTTGGATTAAGACCCAGTTCATCGACCGCAGCGGCTCGGTTGGCTATTGGGTCTCTGGTGAAAGTCTGCGGCCTCGAGCCTTCCATTGTCCGGCTCCCGTGGCGGCTGCGGTGGCGTCATCTGCCATGGACGAGGAGGAGGTGGTGAGCGTGGAGCACCTGCTGGAGCAGGTGATGCAGAGGGACCTTGGGAAGAGGCTACAGGTGGGCCAGGAGGTGGTCGATCTGATTCTGGCTGAGGTGAAGTGTCCGGACCTGGAGCAGGACCAGAGTGTGCTGGACCGGATGGTGGACACGGTGGCCAGCTCCTGGGTCAACGCCAGCAACTTCAAGGTGAGCTCGCTCCACCGAGACGCCCTCGGGTTTTATATTTCTCTTCTAAGTTCCGCGGCTCTCAAACTTTTTTGACAATGGATTTTGACTGAGTGACACACAGAGGCTGAGGTACTTTTAAGCAGACTGGCTTCCAGACAGATGTTAGAATCGAGAATGACGATAAATGAACCCATTGTGGATCTTAAAGATAGAAATGTGGGATGGAAGCAGATGCAGAAGAGGGATTTAAGCTATCAAACATTCTCAAAATGTACTCAGTTGTGATATTTGAAACACGAATGTGAATTTATAAATAGGTTTCCACCCTTTGATCCGTAATGTACTGATCCCTCTTCCTTTCAGTGTTCAGTACTCTGTAATACCCTTCTTGGCTGATGTCGCCCCACATAAATCCTTTTGGTACACAGCTATAAGTTATTTATTCGATTTACAAGATAGTTGCTAGAAATCCCCTTTAGTTGCACAGAAAGTCCAACATTTAAAATGATGACGTCTCTTCAAACGATAAGTGTCAAGTGTTGAAATATCTTCGCCAGTGAATATAAAGTTTGTCTTCTGCTGCTGAATGCAAAAATAATTTTTGTTATCTGCAAAAATGCCATCATATTCACGAGACTGTGCATTAATTTAAAAGAGGCTGCCCACAGCTGTTGCATGAAATGATGTCATTGGTTAAGCACTGAGCAGAAGGCAGTTGGTGGAAAATCAGTGTTTGTGAATAGCTGATGTTGCGTCACACTAAGCAACACTAAAAGTTATAAGAATCAGTTTAAAGTGATTCTTCAATTTTACTCTACATTATAATTGCAAAAACTGCGCATTTCGACATTGAGGTTTAGACAAACGCACACTGGTGTCGTTGCTTCCTGTGCTGCCCTGGAAACACAGACTCCTCCTCCTCGTCCCCTCCTCTGCTGGCTCGGGTGATGTCTGTGGAGCCATAATGGGGACGAGGCTCCCAGGTGAGGGCAGCAGCGGCGCTGGCCGTGTGCTTAATTTACCCGCGCCATTAGCCCAATTTCTTGCGCCCTGCCACTGAGACGGCCGAGGAGTGTGTGAGCGAGTTAGGAGAGCTAACTGTCTGACCCTCTAAATGTGTGTGGGAATTAGCCTAATGGCTCGTGTTAATTGATTGGTCGGCTGAGGAGCGCCCTCAGCCCGTAAATTAAAAGACTGCTCAGCTGATGGACGGTTTCATAGCAGCGGCTAAGTGAATGATGCTTCTGTACCCTTTTTTCCTCACTGTTCCTGATTGTTTTTAATGTGTGTGTCAACTCTAAACGTGGCTGCTGTCAGGGATTGTTTTCTTATCAGATGCAGGAATAAGAAAATTGCGCAATTTTATTATATATGGGTGTAAGAAAAATATTTATACACTGAATATCATTGTGCTTGGTTTTTGGATACGATAGTGATATTCAGAGGCACTCTATTGTTTTTTAATTTTTTGTACTGTATCTAAACTTCCGACCACTTGTTGAAAGCAGTCTATTTAGCCATTGGCTCCTCCGCTCTGACGGAATAACAAGATCTTGCAAGTGTTCAGGCCTGCGTCTCATCACATAAATCTGTGATGCTCTAGTGCAAGCTCAATTTGCGTATGGTTTAGAGCGAAAGGGGTGAGAAGAGATTTCAGAGTTGAATGAAGGCGCAGGGTGGGCAGCCACCCGCCTCTAGATGATCAAGAGGGACAATAAATGGCCACGAATTATGATGTTAATACTGATGAAGAGAACGTTGGTGATGATGTTCCATTGACAGTGACCACAGTCCATACACCGATCAACTACTAAGTACTATGGGCCAGAATCACTACGATTCTCCCTTGTTATATCCCGCCTGCACATCCTGTTTCAGGAGGAAACATGTTGCTCCATAGAGGATGGATCGCCCGGAGAGGCTTTTCATTTCACCTACAGTCAAATAGAGCATTAACATTATCACCCTCTTGGATGAGAAATAATAAGTTCAAATCACCTAATTTGCAACAAGATAAGCAGAGGTGGCCTCAATAGAAAGTCTAGTTTTCCGCAGAGTGTCTGTTTATAACTCAGCCAAATATATCAAACTGTTTACTTCCTTATTTTCAAAGCTGCCCTTTAACCCATTGTGGTCTGAATCGCTTCGGTGGACCCTGATGCATCTGCAGTCATCCGATTGCAGCCCTCTTAGGGTTTTCGGCTCAGAGTTTTGTGGTTGGTTAGAATATTTAAGTGACAGACACTGACAGGTGAGGAAAGGAGAACTGATAGAAGTGCCGTGTGCCCTCATGATCCTGTGTAGCTGGTGAGTGGAGTTAATCCCGTAGTGACACAGTTTGTCAGCAGTGAGGGCACTAATGTTTGCCATCTGGCGTGTGTCGCCTATGGATATGACAATGCAATGTAATGTTCAAAGATGAATTGAGTACGTTATGCCAAATAATGCTATCTGTGTGAGGTGTGTGTCTGGACAAAAAAAAAATGTCAAGAAATCTCGGCTGTCTGTGGCAGTTTGTAATGTATTTTAAAAAAAGTGTTTGGCAGAGGTTGTGGTCTGACTTCTTCATAAGTATTGAAATTAAAATAAATACAATAAAGAAAAAAAAATGTAAGACTGTTTAATTCACTTTAATTTATTTACATAGCATCAGTTCATAAACTGTTATATCTAGGCACCTTTAATGCAGAGCAGGTCCACGGCTCTGGGTGGACGGCCACCTGCCTCGACCGGTTGGGTTTGAATATAGAAAAGGGGGGAGAAGCAGGAGGGAGAACACATAACTGGCTGTACGTGAAGATGATACTGATGATCTGTTGATAATGACTACTGTTGCTACTACCATAAATACTACTACCTCCTACCCCTCCTAATAACACAATATAAAGTGAATATGATAAACATATAGAATGGCATTATAACTGGTATTATTAAGTTAATAACATGAACACTGTTTATAGTTTATAATAAGTCTTTGCCAGTTCAGTAGTCATTTTAGTTTTTCTAGACATTTTAACGACTGCTATTCTGGTTTGTGACTATAATTTTACTCTGGTCTTGTAATGTTCACATGCTTGTCATTGTCTTTAAGAGCAATACTGATTGTGCCCAGCAGGTGGGAGCAAGGAACAAATGAGGTGTTGCAGTATATTTCCGTTTTGTACACACAGATGCTGTCTTCGATTTGTAACAGTCACCCATGGTCCTTTGTTCCTTTGTCTCAACTCCTTTGTGCTGATAATGACTTGTTTTTTCTCCAGACATTTTCTTCACCTTCCTGTGTTTCTGTGCTAGGTGGTTCTGTTGGGGATGGACATCCTATCCGCGCTGGTCACCAGGCTACAGGAGAGGTTTAGGACGCAGGTGGGAACAGGTGAGCTGAGCTGCGTCTCTGCATGCATTTCACATCAAAGTGTGACAAAATTTGACAATGAGAAGCTAGAAGTTTATTTACTGTGTTTTGTCTTCAAACATTTTGTCAAATTGACAAAAAAAGACAATTCTGAAAATCATAAACACAGTGTAACAAGTTAGAGCACAAATATATGGTAAAAGGTACTTCAAAGGTAGAATTCTTACATTTTTCTATCATTTTCTATCATGCATACATCAGACAAAACACAATTTTAGGGGCAAGAGAATTAAAAAATGTTTTAGATTGAATTAGATTTTGATTAAAAGTAATACAAGGCTGTTTCTGAACTTGCCCAGTTACAAAGTGATAAATCCAGAAAGTTTAAATTTTTCCCTCAATCTGCTAACTAAACATGTAAAATCTCTGAAGAGAAACTTGCAATAACATTTCCTCTGCTTCTTCACCTCTCAGTTCTGCCGAGCCTTATCGATCGTCTTGGAGATGCCAAAGACCAGGTGCGAGACCAGGACCAAGCTCTCTTGCTGAAGATTATGGACCAGGCTGCCAACCCACAGGTGCTCAATAGCAAAGCCCCCTACCTTCATTTTCTCTTTAACAACACTTACGTCCTTTGTACTCTCAGCCTCCATCTTGGATCACAATGTGGACAAGCTGTCATTTTTGTCTCTTACTGTAGTCAAGGGATGCTGATGAGCGAGTATTTCATGTGTGGTGTCTCTGTCCACTGGTGTTTCAGTACGTGTGGGAGCGAATGATGGGTGGCTTCAAGCACAAGAACAACAGGACCAGAGAGGGAATCTGCCTCTGTCTCATCTCAACTCTAAATGTGTAAGTGAAGACACAATCACATGCATTTTACATTTATAATCTTATTAAGTGAATTGAATTATTTCCCACATTGTATTTCTGCTCCCACCTCACTGTGGATAAGAAACATTGCTGTAATTACACCAGGCCTACTCCTTCTTTGGCTCTCAAGCAGTTAACATTTTACCATTTTTTGATAATTTTCTTTTTGTGTTTCAGCCCACATTTTTTTTCCATCTTACTTTTTAAAAAAAACATGAAAAAAACATTTTTTCATTTTAATTATTTATTTCAACTAATGTTTTCTTATCAATTTTTTTCTTTTAACTTTTTCTGTCTTGTTCAAATTTTCAAAATCTTTTTTCAGGTTTGGGTCTCAGAGTCTGACACTCAGCAAAATTGTTCCGCACATATGTAACCTCCTTGGGGATCCCACAAGTCAGGTATGGTGCTCTTACTTACTCATATATTTTTCAATGCAAATTTTTTTCTTTTATCTTCTGTCATTTCTGCTGTTCATGCATGCCTGCAATAAGTTTTCTCTCCCACCTTCACCAGCAATACTGTTTGTCTTTGAATGCCCTCTACTGGTAAAGCTAAGATATGGTGATGTGGTTTTGCTCAGTTTGAGCCACAGTTTGAGTCCTTTCTTGTCATGGAATGAAATAAAGTCATCATAATATGTTATTTTGCCCACACTTTTGCTTTCAAGCTGTCGCCTCCATCAAACGGCAATTGACTTAAAATCAAGTGCTACATGAAAGCACCTACTGGTAGACCACAGCTGCACAATTAATAGAATTGCTGTTGCTATGTCAAACTGTGCAATTAAATAATAGTCTGCAGTTTATATAGCCTTCTTTTTAAATTAATTTTTCTTCATTTTTTGCTGTTTGAAAAAAACAAACTGGATAGTGAAATATTTCTGCTGTGGATTTGTCACGTTTGATAAAAAATTCAAAGGGATTATAGCAGAACTTCATATATTCTTTCTGGTACTCTAACATTTTCTTAATTTACTTAATCAATGATTGTTTTTTATTGAATATTCATTATCTCTTCTGATATATTGGTTATTATGTGTATTGATACATTTGCAATCATGTCAGAAGTGCTACATATTAGGATCTTGTTCTTCTCTCATGCCTGCAGGTGCGTGACGGAGCCATGAACTCCCTTGTGGAGATCTACCGCCATGTCGGAGAGCGAGTCAGGATGGATCTTGGGAAGAAGGGTCTGCCTCAGTCACGGTGTGTTCAAATACCGGTCTTGATTAAAACTTGCTTTTGATAGGCCAGGTTCTTCTTTTGTAACATCAAAAGTCCCAAACCCATAAAGATAATTAGTTAATAAAAAACACTGACTATTTTTTCTGCAAAGAAGAATGGGCTGAGGACATTTTGGGTGTTTAAAATATAATGTGTACATAAATTGGTATTTACCATGCAGTGATCAAACAGGAAAAGTTGAATTACGCATCAAAAGTGTGTGTATTTGAATGGCAGAACAAACCACTTATATCTGTGTTTCAGACTTGCTGTGCTGCACTTTTCACATTTGTATGAAATGAAACATGAAACAATTGACAGCTTTTCTTCTCGTATAACTTCATTCAGCAATATTGTTATCTTCAGAATTTCACTTTATTCTGACAATACTGTGACTTTCTTGTGAAATTGCAACTGTGTTTTGTACTTTTAAGGCTACTACTACCAGTTCTCACAACATTTTGTATTTGTCAACCATTATTTGTTTTGGAGACTGTAGCCCAATTTTCTTTTAAGCATTTTGTTTAATTTCTCAGGTACCAATCTGTGGATCTTGAGTAAAACAACCTGATATATTCAGGGACCTTATATTGACAAGTGCTTAAAATTTGATCGAAAAAAAACGAAACGGCACAAAATAGTGATCTGCTCATACTGGTTTTTGTTATCAAAATCTTGTTCTTTTTGTTCACTTGTTTTTCTGTAAGAATGGTGAGAACTGAGATGCCATGTTAACACACCCTGTTTGACATTTACAAATTCAGCACCCTTTTCACAGAGTACTGATCAGTTTTATCTAATGGCGTCATCCAGTTGGTGGCTGTGCCTCATGAATTTTCCGATGCAGACACTTTCGGCTGTCTCTTGGCCTATTTAACTGCACTCTGAAAAGGTGGCCATCGCAGCTGCAGCATTTATTTTCTGAGAATGGTGCTCAGTTAACACTCTGCTACTCCTTTTCCTCGCAGGTTGAATGTCATCTTCAGTAAATTTGATG
>CAESWR010001276.1:190831-219747 GCA_903171835.1 Mullus surmuletus
TACAGGTATGAAGTCCTCCTTCTTCTGGTTCTTCAACTTCTTCTTCTTCTTCTTCTTCTTCTTCTTCTTCTTCTTCTTCTTCTTCTTCTTCTTCTTCTTCTTCTTCTTCTTCGTTTTCCTTTTTCCTTCTCCTTCTTTTTCTTTTCCTTGTTGTTGTTCTCCTCCTCCTTGTTCTCCTTCTTCCTATTCTTTTTCTCTCCTTTATTCTTCTCCTTATTCTTTTTTTCCTTTTTGCTCCTCATCTTTGCTTATTCTCCTCTTCCTTGTTGTTCTTCTCTTCTCGTATTGTCATATTATTGGGTTTAATACTCCTTATAAAGTAATGAAACTCTTATGGCCTTTCCTCTATCCCAACAGATCTACTCCAACAGGGAGGTGGAGGAGGCCATGACAAAGATTCGGGATGTGCTGGCAGATGACAAGCGGGACTGGGAGCTCAGGGTGGCGGCTGTACGATTTCCAACACATCTCGGAGCTTGCCAGATTTGTTGTCTCTTCATTGCTCCTCATTAGAAAAAAACCTCTCTCCTCCTTGCTTTTGTCGTTGTTCCAGCTGAAGAAGGTGCGCTCTCTCCTCTTGGCTGGTGCTGCTGACTTTGAGGGGTTCCCACAACAGATGCGTCTCATGGAAGCAGCGTTCAAACTGTCGGCGAAGGACCTGCGCTCACAGGTGGTGAGGGAGGCCTGCATCACTCTGGGGTAAGAATGTTAGGAGATCAGCACACCATATCTGAAAGGACAACGGTTACATTCAGACTGAGGGAGTTAACCCATATTAATGATATAATGAACTCTTAGTAGATATAAATAGATTTTCACAATGTTTGAATTCATTTAAACATAAAAAGAATCAGAACATTGAAGGTTTTTGACCCAAAATATTCATTATATATCTATTTTCAATGCAGCTTTTGATGATGCAAACATATCTACAAAGGAGCAAAAAGTTATGTGAAAATTGTACCAGGGGAAAGTAAAGTTTAAAAAACAGTTTTGGGTGCATTAAAGGTGTTTTACACAAGATATTACACTTGAATTTGTCTGGACCTAAAAAACAA
Source organism: Mullus surmuletus (assembly GCA_903171835.1). Taxonomy (NCBI): domain Eukaryota; kingdom Metazoa; phylum Chordata; class Actinopteri; order Syngnathiformes; family Mullidae; genus Mullus; species Mullus surmuletus. The sequence continues at coordinate 191,890 of CAESWR010001276.1, forward strand.
CTGAGCCCTCCCACACAAACTACGATTAAGTTTAGTACACCATGTGTCAACGTCTGGCAGACAGAGACTTGACATCTGCCTTGCTTGGCCCAAGCAAGGCTTATCACTGTAATTAGCTCAGATCTTATAGACTTTACTGTACACTAGTGACCCCACTCAGTCTCAGACCTAGGTAAACCTCTCCCCTGACTACAACAAGAAACACCCAAACCCCTTGGGAGTTTATAAGGACCTCATGTCGGCTCATTCAGGTGTTTATTCAGAACACATTGATATGAAAATCTTGGGAAGAAGGTCTGCCCCTCTGACTGTTGGAGTCATGTTTGTCTTTCCTTGTCTCTTCCCCACAGTCACCTGTCCTCCGTGCTCGGCAGCCAGTTTGACCATGCAGCAGAGACCCTCATGCCGACCCTCCTCAACCTGGTCCCCAACAGTGCCAAAGTCATGGCCACATCCGGTGTGGCCGCCATCCGCCTCATCCTCAGAGTAGGTGCTTTCCTTCCATCTGTGTCACTGTGGAGGCTGTGATGCGCAAAAGCAGCTTCCTGTCCTGATTTAACTGCACAACTGGAAATATTGGGACGACAGCATGGTAATACTGTTAGCGCAACTGTGTAATAAGAAAAATGTCACAGAGAAATATGATTTAGTTCTACAAATCACATTTCATGTCAAAGAGAGAAGCTCAGCTGTTGCCAGACTAAATACATTACTAATTTCTTTAAACGAAAAGAGAAAGAAAAGGACATTTAATAAAGTTTACTGACTTGTTATTGAACATTTGTGAAAAAGATTTTTGGCCAGAATGTGAACCAGCTGAGGAGAAACTCTTACAAGTGTCGAACGCTGAAATGAAGAAACTGCATCTGCAATTTTTTGGGCTCTCGTATGAGCTGGAAGCTTCAAATACTTGATTATACCGGCATTCCTGGCATTTTTACATGAAGTGAGGTATTAGTACCTCTTGATTACAATTACAAAGAACATAAAAGGCAGCCTGCTGGATGGAAGCAAATATATAGATGCATGTAGAAAAGGGAACTTTGCTTTTGGATCCAAAACTTTGACAAGAGGGATTGTGGGCACATTATACTAAGCTAAACCAAGTTCCAACACGGACCGTAAGTAAACTGTAAAAGGAATGTTTCCGTCAAAAAATTCAGTCCTTTTCAACACTGAGTTTTCCAGGATCAAAGATTTCCATATAATTTATGAAAAGTTGACTAGCATATGATTCAATACAAAATAAATCTTAGAAATGCATCAATACTGCTTGTCTGAAGTGATCCATGTGCCCTGATGTCCTGGGGTGGAAACATTTTATTAATTCATGATGTACTTTATTGACATTTAAATCATAGTCACTTATAACTAACTTCAATTCTAAACTGCAAGAGTGTTCTATGGAATCAAAAATACAACTCAGTGTTGGGGTTAACCAATAATGGCTGAATTTGTGAACTATTGAATTACTATTGGTGAACTATTCTTTTGAGATCCTGGCGGAGGTTGACTCTGGAAATTACGCGATTCTTTAACAATGAATGGAGCAGTCTCGGAATAGGCAGAACCATGTGTTATTGCTTTATCCAACACTGTTGTGAAAATGGGGATATGATATTATACTAATAGAGTAGTAATCTACTGAGATATATACATTCTCAATGTTAAACCATTCATTTTAATCATTAAGATAGAAAGAGTTTGCGAGGGCTGAACTGAGAGAAGAGCAGAACTTTATTTCATACGGTCTTGAAAAAGGCTCCCACTAACATATGTGCTTTAAAGTATGCAAGTGCCCTTGTGATTTTGGGAGAAATGGGCCAAGTACCTGACCTGAGACACTGCTACGGTCATGCTCAGCCCTCAGCAATGATATCAGTGGCAGGAGAAGCATCTCGTGCTCTGATGTGGGATCTAAATGTTTACATAGGCTTTAGGTCAGGAAGTAATTCATAGTCTGTGTCAGTCAGTCATCCAAAGTCAACTCCATTGCTCTTTTCATTCAAGAAACTGCTGCACTCTGCACTCTGCACTCTGCGTCGTATTGTTCCCCTCGCTCAGGTTTTTAACCATTATATGAAACACAATAGAAAAGGCGTACATGTATTGCAATGAAAAAAGATGCACTTCATTGGTCATGTTTCCAGAAACTAATGATATAGACAATGTAGAAATCACATCTAGCTTTAGCAATGATATGCCACTCTTTTACCGTTAATAATCAAATGGTTAAAACATCACACACAAATGGTTAAAACATCACACACACCATTTTGTGTCTTCCACTGACTGATATTTTTTGCTGGCAACTCGTGCGTGCATATAATGCACATTTTGTTCAACTCGTGCTAGTGTTCATTCATATTCCGGATGTTTTGGTAAAACTGGAAACTTATCATATCTGAAACATCTATTCACCTTATACAGACTATTTGTGGCAACTTTTCTGCTCAGATATCAGCACAGTATCATACACCAGCATCTTGCAATGGCCTTTCTTGGCAGCAGAGGTGACAGTAGCTCAGAAAAGCGGCATAATGTCTGCACAGAACATCATTTAGGTCATTTAGGTTATCAGAAGACTGAAGACATTGCTCATCATTCAGAGGAATAAATACTTTTTTGGTCCGTAAATAAGGAATGATGATATGACATTCAAGTATTTTTCAGAAAAATGCTCTAAAACCACCCTGCTTTTTTGTTGTTGTTTTCAAACAGATTTCTTCACATATTTGTATTTACCAGCCAGAGGTGTCTGCTGATACTGATTGTATGTGACACACCCAGGCCTAGAAAATGTCTCTGCAGCTGTGACTTTACAGCCTCTACCCTTTATCACATTACTGTTGGATGGTCGAGTGTGTGTGTGTGTTTGTGCGCGTGCGTGCGTGCGGGTGTGCATGGATGTGGGTGTGTGTGTATGCGTTCGTAACCAGAAAATGAATACATGTGTAGTTGTAAACCTGTGAACGAGCACGAGTGATGAATAGGGTTCTGTATGTTTTGCAGCGCACACACTACCCACGTCTCATCCCCATCATCACCAGCAACTGTATTTCCAAGTCTGTGGCTGTCCGAAGGTGAGAAAAGTGTTAGAATATTATAAAAATGTGATAGAATTTGTTAGAACAAAATTCAGTATGATTTTATGTTTGAAATGTTATTTATTATTTTAGCATATTATTTATTCTATCAAATCTGTCTGTTATTTTTAGTTTTTCAATCTTGATTTGATTTGGTATTTGCGTATCAGGTGCTTTAAATTACACGTTCTTTGTGTGCACTGTTTCTCAAGGCGTCCATGCTGTGAAATGAGCTCTAAAATTGAATTAAAGACAGAAAAGGGCTTCACGCAGTGTTCTCAAGAGGTTGCATCATTTTGCCCTTCTCTCTTCCAGGCGCTGCTTTGAATTCCTGGACTTGCAGCTGCAGGAGTGGCACAGTAGTTCTCTGGAGAGGTGAGGAGACCGACAGCTTTAATCATCTTTGTCTCGAGTTCAAGCATCATGATGAATACATACCGCAGAAGAGGCGCATATTATAAACTTTGGAATGTGCTGATATTTCGAAGAACCAGTAAGCAATGACCGTGCCAAAGCCTGCAAATGTAATGTGACACCGACCAGGTCAAGGTGTATCTCAGTGGTTTCCATGGCAATGCTGAAGGGATCTGGGGACCTCTGTCTGCCTCCAAAAGGCTCACTGTGCAATTTGCCTGGCTGCTTCCTGCCACCTCCAGGGAGAAAACTGAGCCGGCCCCTCCCGATACCAGGGGAACTCTCTGGTTCTCATTGATCAGTCAGTCAGAGAGTGTGTGTATGCGTGTGTATGTGTTTGATACCCAATGAAATTAGATTAATATAATATAATGATAGCCAAATCGAATTAGTTTTGTCTTCGTGATTTTGTCATCACAGGTTTTGATGTGAGCATTTGGTTGCTATAGTATAAAAAACATTGTGACCCCATCAAGTGCTTCTGGTGCTTTACTTGCAGTACAATGATTTCAAATATATCTTTTCTGCTGTATCACATTGTGGCTACTTTCAGAAACATTACCTCTGTGTCTTCGACCCAAACAAATGTCTCGTCTCACCTTTTTTTAGCTCCTTTGTGATATTTGTCACTAAGCAACCAACCATGCTGCCTCGTGTTCTCACATTGTTGAATTAGAATGCAGGCTACAAAAATCAAACCAATACTAACTATTTATTTCGCACTTTTCTTACAGAGACACCAACACAAAGTGCTTCACATAATGAAAACAAAGACCCACTCACATATCTCGGCTCCTATCCTTCAACGTACACATACACATTTCACCAGCCATCTGAGGCCCAGCATGCTGCGGTTTTAAGGCAAAATAACACAATTATTTCACCTGCAGCTGCTTGATTTAGCCTCCTCAACAGCTCCCCCTTCTGCAGCTAGACGCAAAACACACCCCCTCCACAAATACATTCCCTCATTCACCCATTCATACCACCGTCGGAGGCCAACAAAAGAGAGTGACAGCAGCAACATATTACAGTACCAAAGGCTGGCAGAGTGTTTTGAGTCAACTGTATATCCATTTTCTGCTGCTTATCCTGAGGAGGGCCACACAGCCTGTCGCAGCTGTCATTGAGCAAAATGCGGGGCACGCCCAGGACAAGTCTCAGAGAGACAGACGAGAGACAGACGATCACATTTATTCCCACACATTTTGGCTCATTTTGAAATATATTTAGCTAATGTCTCTGTCATTTGTTTATTTACCAAGATTTGTTCACTTTTAGTTCACTTAGTTGAAACTCTTCCTGTAGCGTCATAGTTTGTTGCAAGCAGCCTCTGACCTGCCTGACTTGATATGCCTCCTCCCGCTTGCAGACATGGAACTGTTTTAATGGAGACCATAAAGAAAGGGGTCCACGATGCTGATGCCGAGGCCCGCTCTGTAGCCAGGAAGTGAGTGTCGACCTTGTTTTTAATTCACAGGACTATTTATGGTAACAACATCTCTGGCATCAATTTTTTTGTTCCTCATGTTATTTTTCCTGTCGTGTTCCCAGGTGTTACTGGAGCTTCCATGGCCACTTCAGCCGCGAGGCGGAGCAGCTGTTCCAGAGCCTGGAATCGTCCTATCAGAAAGCCCTGCAGGCTCATCTGAGGAGTGGAGACAGCCTGATGTCACTGCCTGCCTCCGACCGCTCCTCCTCTTCCTCACAGGAGAGCCTCAAGTGAGATGCCCCACATTCTGTGATTGATTGATGATGAGTGAAGAAGAGATGAGTGTGTCAGAACAGCAATTACCCATGATGCACAGTTTTTAAAAGTATCAATTAGATACTCAATTTACAGAAGACTAGCCAATGAGAAAGGTTATTATACATTAGTAGTAGTTGCACACACTATAGTACAAAGTTGTAGTGCAGATTTGTGCATTTTCACAGACAAAAGCCATTTTTTATCTCAAGTTTTGAACTGGTAGTTGCTTGTTTTCCTTTGTTTTCACCACATTTTCGTCTCTCCCTGTGTTTCTCCCTAGCCGCCCTTTGTCAGTAAAAAGCACCGTCGGAAACAGCATGACCAAATGTAAGCGCATGTTGCCTCAGTCTCATTGTGATTTATTTAGCTATTTGTGTATAAATAGTGTCTAGGAGAAAAAAATTATTCACTTTTCCTTCGGTTTCCCAGAATGAGACAATGGTGCCCCTGTCCTTTTGGGTAACAGTTCCCAAGACGAGACAGAATGTTTAACGACCTGTGACATATCGTTACGCCTCTTAAAGTGGTGTTTAAAGTGCAGAAAGTGCATTTTTCTATCAAACAGTCTGGCTGTTTTGCCGCCCTTCCCGCAGCCAAAGCTTCCCACAGCAGCAGGACGCCAGCCGCTGCCACCTCCTCCCCGGGCTCGCTGCAGCGATCGCGTAGCGACGTCGACGTCAACGCAGCCGCCACGGCCACCGCCCGTACCCGGATGCCCCCTGTGTCCTCCGCTATGCCGTCCTCCCCCTTCAGCTCGGCCTCCGCCCTCCCTCCTGGATCTTATGCTTCACTGGGTATTACACATCTGATCAGAGCTTGTTTGACTGCTCACTCGTTTGTCCAGGGTTATCTAAGGATGAAAACAAAGCATTCCAAGGCTAGACAATTCTTTCTTTGTGGGCTTACAGTCTATTTTTGCATCATTCTTTTATGGATTCTCATGAAGTGATCAAATATCCTGAGAAATGTTGATGTAATCAAATGACCCACTTACAAAGTATATATATGATTTGCTACCTCCTCACTATCTCTCCCCGCCTGTCTAAAGCATAACTTCTTGACCCTTGAACCTTATCCCCTATTATGTCTCTCCTGTCAGAGGGCTCGCGGTCTCTTAGTGGAGATGGTAAGCTGTGGAAAGACGGGGAATGATGCCCCTGCCTACCTCCTCACTTTGTTTGACCTACATCAGTACTGTAGCAGTGTCTGTCTGTGATGGAACTGTCTGTGCATGCACTGTCTGCATGATGTCCTCTTATTATTCTTTCCCAGTCCACGGAATATACAGATAAAGATTAAGTACAGATAGAGAAAACCGATATCTTCAGAAACTGACACAACTTAAACATTCATCTCCTCCAAAAGCTTTCATGTTTAACCTAATCCAAAGCGTTGTAACAGGGTTTTCACAGGCCCAGTAATTTGAATTTTAGGCCTTGAGATATTTTAAATGTAATTTCCAGAGACCATAAAGTAAACTACACTTTAACTAACTTCTGTTTAAAAGCTAACTAATTTACCATGACTAATTGTGATGAAAGAATATTTGAGAAAGAGAAATTCTGGCATCCAGTGGCTTCCATGACAGCAAATAGTGAAAATAATTTTGAATTAAATATAAGATGAGTCTGGCATTGGCAAAGAATTAAGCATTGCATACAATAACAAATACTAATACAAGCTTTTGTTTAAAATCACTGGATAGACCAATTACATGTGCAAATTAACCAGCAGAAAGGAAGGTGTGGGGTAGTGCAATTCTCTTTTGAGCTGATATACACGTTTACCTCTTTTATGCACAATGAATTCATCTTTGCAATGTTTGAAATTAGGTAGGTTTTTACAAGTTAACTAATTAATTTTTGGCTGTGTATGTACGTCAGGAGAGTTGTGGAAGAGGAGGTCCGCTGGATGATCAGCTAAACATTCATTCAAAATGTCTGCTTATTTTGCCAGTATGGATAGAAATAGAGCTTGCATCCATAATAAAATCCAAAGGCCTTGAATTTAAAAGCTGCTGAAACCTTTTGTGCAAATGAAGAAGAGATTATTCTAATCACTTATCCACCTTAGAAATGTTCCAGGAGGTTTTAATTACTCTACAATGAAGACTATTGTACCCTGAGCCATGGTTGTCCTCCAGGTTTCTTTTTTTAAAGGGAGTACTTCCCGGCCTCTGTGAAAGAACCTGGCAAGTTAGCCTTCAGGGTGAAGAGTCAAAATTGTGTGTGTGTGTGTGTGTGTGTGTGTGTGTGTGTGTGTGTGTGTGTGTGTGTGTGTGTGTGTGTGTGTGTGTGTGTGTGTGTGTGTGTGTGTGTGTGTGTGTGTGTGTGTGTGTGTGTGTGTGTGTCTGTGTGTCTGTGTGTGTGTCTCTGTCTGTCTGTCTGTCTGTCTGTCTGTCTGTCTGTCTGTGTAAAGGGTTGTCTTTGACTGCACGAAATGGACACAGACATACTGTGACTGACCTCCGTCCACACTATTCTTTGATTGACACATTTCTTGATACATCTATTGTCTGTGAACCTTCTTGTTAAGATGTAAATCAGACTGATGTGAAATTGTTGTGATATTTTCCATTGTTGTGGACCTTTTGTTGACTAGATTTTGACTTCAAGCCTTTTCCGGGTTATACCTTTTTTTTTGGAGGAAGCTCAATCATGTCGTTCAACGGGTACTTAAGGGACTTGTATTGTTCTTGTCTGTCACCCATTTCTCATATCTTCTCCCACATTTCCCTCCTGCATGACAGAAATGTAGACAACTAGCAGCGGTCTTCATGTTCGAGTTTGTCATCCTTGTGTCACATGACCCTCCTCTCTGTCTGTGTCTCCCACCGTCGGACCTCCAGGTCGAGTGCGAACCAGGCGGACGAGCTCAGGAAACAGCCCTTCAGTGACAGACAGCCGCGGTCGCAGCCGAGGGAAAATTGTCTCGCAATCCCAACGTGAGCAGCTTTACTCCACGTTCTTATATTGGAGACACCAGTTCTTTTTAAATGGAGCTCAACGTCTGGATTATCTATAGGGAATGCTAAAAATGTGTTAACAGCCATTAATATGGTTACTTACAATGGGAATTGTCAGTAACCATTTGCAGGGGCTAAACTGATTATTCCCCTGACCATTGTCAGGGGAATAATCAGTTTAACAATTGTCATGATTATAATGCATTAATCCATTTCATACTATAGTATGTCAAATTAACAGAAGAACTCCTTGTAGTGTAATTTATTCCTCTCTTTTGATGCCAACGTAACAAAAATCACGATACTCCCTTTTGGGTAAAAGAAAAATCTCAAATGTTACATAATTATTGGCCGGCACAATCATACTAATCATTTATTTCTTCATAATGATAGTTTGTCCTCATGTCTCCTTCAGTTGAGCACTGCTGCTAAGGTGTATAGTGTATGACATGGATGGATGATAAGGTCAGATGTGCCCTCTTCCATTGCAGCTGGCAGCAGGTCAGGGTCTCCGGGCCGGCTGCTGAGCTCCACTTATGGTAGGATCTCCCGTTCAACCATGGGCACGGCTGCCTCCACTGTCAGCAGCAACACGGCCAGTCTGACAGAGAAGAGCCGACCGCGAGGTCACCGTAGCCAGGGTTGCAGCCGGGAGACCAGCCCCACCAGATCAGGCACCGGTAAGCGTGTGTTTCAACCTGAGGTGTTGAACCATTCTGGGGGATAAAAAACAAAGATGCCATTTGATGGGCAATCACAGAATGGAGATTGAGATCTGATGTTCTTGTCAAAAAGTCAAAGTCATCACCTTCATTGGGTGAAGAAACATTGTGATACAAACTGATTTGTCTCCTGATCTGACTCCCTGCCTGCATTTGATGGTGAAATCCTCAATCCTATTTAAATAGTAGAATTCTGTCCCCTGTAGGCAAACATGATGCTTTAAAATTGCAATGACCTGCAATGAGATGTTTGCCTTGATTAAAATGAGGAATAAAACAAGTACAAAGAAAAATATATTATAAATAAAACTGATTTTAGATATAATTATTATAATAGATATATATAGATATAATGTTCTTTATTAACCTGTAAATCATTTGAAAAAATAATCCTCATGAATGCACATGAACCCCTTGCAATCTATGGTTTATACAGTTTACAGTTTCACACATGCTCACATACAGTCAGCCCCTCTGGTTCCTCTTCCTCGCACTAATACTTCCTGCCTGATTTCCGTTCTCCCTCCTCTCCTGCCCTAACTAACCTTGCAGAACTTGGCTGAATGTGCTCAGAGATAAACTCTCCACCTGCGCTTCTGTCTGTCTGTACATCTGTCTGTCTGTCTGTCTCTACATTGCTCCGCAAGCACGGAGCCGAATCCCACGGCCCAGCATGAGTCAGGGCTGCAGCCGTGAAACCAGTCGCGAGAGTAGCCGTGACACCAGCCCCGCCAGGGGTTTCTCTCCCTTAGGTGAGTATGGCACTGAGTAGCCACGCCCCCACCACTACTTCAAAGATGTCTTTTGCATGACACAAGTCTTCAAAATTTAATTTCATAATTTTAAAGGAACACAAAACTTAATTGTCTTAATCATCCTGAATCTGGCACCCGCTGTTTGATATGTCCCCGCACAGATTTAGGCATTAATTTGAGCCATTAGAACCTTAAATTGAGCTTTTTACTATATAACTCTCTGAACTTGAATTTGATTTGCTCATTTGCGATTCAATAATTGAGATTGAGACTTTTTCTCCAAATTAATTTTTTTCCTCTCAATGTGGCTTTGAATCTTTCTAAGTGAAAATCATGGTGACATGAAGATCTTTATATTTGTTGTCTGTCTCTTTTCCTTGTCTCTGATTCTCTGCATGATCTGTGTTCTACTCGACCTGACTAATCTTGTGATTGTCTGTTTTCAAGTATCACTTGAAAGTATTTTAAACATGTATTTTCTCGCTCATTTGGATTTACCTAAAGGGACATGGATCAGATTCCCATGAAGTGTCGTCTCTGACAGCATGCAGGTTTTGTGATAATAGAACCACCTCGTCCACCATGAATGTTCACGTGATTAACTGACATATTTAAAACTGCTGAACCAAATACTTAAGTGTCAAGTGAGGTTACCGTTATAGTTGACAGATATAGATGCATTAACTGTTTTTATCTTCCAAATGCCTTCTGACCATTGTCTCAAGACTGAAGCAGGAAGGTTTTGTCACTTGTTCTGTCAAATCCTCTTAATTGATCAGGCGAAGGTGTTTGCTAAGCGCTTTTGTTCGGCACTGGAACACTGTAGCGCTTGTATGAGCGCTTGTGTGACATATTTCTTTCCAGGAAGCACTTGCTTTCCCGCCACCCATTGGCCATTGATCGATTACTAGAGTGGAAGTGAGAACAGCTTTGTCCATGTTTAAAATAAACGAGATGTGCAATAAAATAAAGTAGGATTACAGGGCAAGAAGATGTGAAGAGAAGACATCATCTGACATCAGACAGCACCTGTACCTTGTTTTCGTAGCATTGGTGCATGCTACATACTAATGTGTGATGATTTCAATAGTCGTCATGTCTTGGTCTCCTCTTATTTGCTCCTCCAGCGACTCGACGTCACTCCCGTTCCACCAGCGCCCTGTCGTCTGCTGAGTGCTACTCAGGTGACCAGCAAGGTCTTCTCACGCGGCAGATCCACTCACTTTGCCAGATAGACCAAAGACAGAGAGCTTTTTTTTCCAAATGATTTGTTGATGTTATCTGGCAAATAGAGTCATCCTGTCCTGCTCAGCAGCTCCCTGCATGGCTGCAGTTATGCTCTCCATGAGAAAGTCAGGTTTTTTTTTTCACTTCATCTGAGCCACTTTGGTACCCTGAAAGCAGTGTGTTCAAATAACCTGCAGGGGACAGTACTTTGCACAGTTAAAGTTGCCATGATGGATTGAAAGGTTTTGCTTTTTTTTTTTTTTCAAAGCAGCACTTTATTTGCTTTCTCATGTGTAATTTAATAGAATTTGCCGATGGTTTAGTGTTGCATTTTGGTCATGATCAGAGTTTAATGGTATGTATTTATTTTGTTTCATGAATGAAAGAATTTGCTACTTGCTCACTCCTTGGATCTGGTAACTTTGGTATTCTCTTTGCCAAAGAGCATGTCCCCCTTTTTGGTTAGTGTGGCTTATTGCTTTGCTTTGGGTCTGATAAAAATCAAGTATTCTATTGTTGAAACCCACACTAAATATCAAGGTTACACATTCCACCCAAGAAAACCTGATAAATACATTGGTCCCCTTCATATATTTTCATCCCATTGAGATGGGCCACTTCAGCCGATAGTTGTCGTGCTAACATGGTTAACCCTCTGTTTCTTTAGACCGGCTATCTCATCAGGCCCGCATCTCTGCTTCCGTCAATGCTATGAGAATCCTCAACACGGGCACTGAGGTAGAGGCTGCAGTCGCAGATGCTCTGGTAAGCACAAACATTAATCATTGAGCAAACACCTCAATTTCAACATTATATATTTTTAGTATTTTCTATCTTGAGTGTATTTTCTTATGTTTTTTCGCAAGTCGGATTCACAAATTTGGCCATTGCGTCTCAAACAACTTTACATCGCAGTGATTGAAGTTATTTTGCGCACACCTGTCATTCACTTGGAAGATACATTTTTTAAATGGCCTAATCATGAAGTGAGTCTAGTGAATATGATATTTTATTATGGGTTATCGGCTTATATGTTATCGCAGGGGCAATTCTATGCATTTGCTGCAGTGGAATAATGTGAGGTCACTTTGGTCACCAAATTGCCCAAGTGACACATGTTTCTGTAGATTAACAATATACGAGTTATGAATATGAGTTATGAATTATACAAAAAAAATCAATTCTGTTGGCTTTCAATTCTCCAATAAATTCAATTCAGTTCTTGCTCCATTTCCTTGTACCCTAATTTTTAAAGTAAATTGTGAGAGAGATTACAAAAATAACCCATGAAGTTGATAAAGACTGAAAGCCCTATCTGGAAATGTTGTACATTTCATATTACATAACAGTAGCATTGTCTTTAATTTGTTTAGCCTAATTACCACCAACTGAAATGTCAGTAGATGATTTGCTTCCTTTGGAAACAAGAATTCACTGGTTGCTGGAACTTTTTGCAATGTTTGGCATATCACAACACTCCCTGCCAATATTTAATATGCCAATATCAAATATTTGCTATTGTTTTCATCAAAGCATTAAATAATTTTTTCTATCTTCTTTCTTTCTGGATTTGTAAATTTCAGCTCTTAGGAGATGCGAGGAGTAAGGTACAGCAAAGAGTCTCTTCTGCCTTAGAGCTGATCCATTCTATCACTGCATGCAATGCATGGCATGATCACTTAACAATGACATTGACATTGACTTTGACATTTCATATATGAAACTGACTGGGACACAACCTATTATCTTTTTCTGCAAAAAAACTGAATCTGATTACCAACTCCAGAGTTTATCTCTTTCTACCTTGAAAGAATTGCATGTTAAAAGTTTGTTTCATTGACATGTTTAAGTAAGATCGAAGGTTTGAATAACACTGCCATTCCTTCTGACATGAAAAATGAGCATGACTCTGTAGCTGCATGGTAGATTTGCATGGTTTCAAGTGGTGGAAGTTTGACATTTGGCATTCAGCATCTGTCTACAGAGTGAGATGAATATGACTGTGATTATTTTAATTCTGCATTACCGTCCAAGGCAGTTTTAAACACCCGTTTCGTCCACCTGGCGAACACACACAGGTTGAATATGTAATATCAACAAAGGAACATGACTTCTCAATTCTATTAGCAATAATAATGGGGTTAGTGCCCACCTTTTCAGAACAAATGAGGGGTTAGGCAAGAGTGCACCCTCCCATTCTGTCACATGGATGTCCCATTCACTGCAAGAGCGTGGAGCTCAGTCACAGGCTTTGCTTTGCCAGAGGAAACATTTACTGACTACTACATCAGGTGCTACTTTCCATGAGGTTCAAAAAGAGCATTTGCAGTGGGCTTGCTGCCCCAGAGTACGGTCCTGAGGGACGTTGACAGTGAGCCACTTAAAGAAGGACATCAGAGAAAGAAAAAAACAACAGCTTTATTGTGCATTCTAGCATGCCTGGCAAAATGGCAGCCACGTAGACCTTAGAAATTGAATGGAAGTGGATTTTTTTCTAACAGGGACTACAAAACCACAAAGCCATTGATAATGAGTAACTCAGGTTCCTCTGTGTGGATTCAACACACCGCCACCTGCACCTGCAGCATGGCCAAGAGCACTCTTGAACCCATGTTGGTCTACATAATTATGTGGTTACATGAAGTACTGAGTGGGGCAGGCCCCAGTTTTGCCAGCACTGTGGGTACAGATTAAATTACAGATTAAAATAATGACATAAAAAGATTAGCAAATAATCTGAACATAGTATCTTCAGGTATTATGCATGAGCCACCAACTTGGGATCCCATACTGGAAATTGTTATCTATGTACAATGTAATTTACATTACTCGTGGTGGAAGCAGTCACAATGTTACCCCAAACAAACACACACAAAACAAAGAGTAAGTTCATGTCTGTGTGCAAAATGGACCTTCAATACTGAGAACTCCATATGGCAGTCAGGAAGAATGAAACAGAACCCACTGTTACCTCCTCTTCCACTCAGCGGCGGCCGGTGAGACGGCGATTCGAGTCGCCGGGCATGTACTCAGATGACGATGCCAACAGTGATGCCTCCAGTGCTTGCTCCGAGCGATCGTACAGCTCGCGCAATGGGGGCGTGGTGCCTCATTACATGCGCCAGACGGAGGATGTGGCAGAGGTGCTGAACCACTGCGCAAGTGCCAACTGGTCTGAGAGGAAGGAGGGACTGCTGGGACTGCAGAACCTGCTCAAGAGCCAGAGGATCCTCAGGTGGGTAGGTGGGTGGGCGGAGATTCCACACTCTGAAAAACGGAAGATTGCAATGCAACTTGAAATTTGAGATTTTTACGAGATGTCGTTGCAAAGAACTGAAAGTAATGATAATGTTGTTAGCTGACTAATCTTCAGTTTAGTTTTGAATTAGTCAACAACTTTTATGCCACACCCTCAATCTCTTCTTCTTGTGAGTGGGTTTTGTTCAAGGCTTCACTGCAGGTTTTCCATATTCCTGTGGGAATATGGAAGAAATTGGGGACAAAGTGGTGGCATAAACTGCTGTTAGCGATTGTGCACTCCCTCACCATATTGTAGGGAGTTTGTGGCCAAGCAAGGACTAGAGAGTGTGCACTATTTGAGTGTTGCAGAGTGATGAAGCAGAGAGTTGGATAAAAAACAACAGTTCAATGATGAGCAGGTTGTCATACAGTTTGCCAACATTTTAAAAGTTTAAATTCACAGAGAAGCTGATCCAATGACATTGCTATCCCACATATAGCTAATTGACTAAAGCAGGAGGTGAACGTTTTTTTGAAAATAACGTTTTTTGCTTAATAAAAAGTAAAATATTAATTACAGTCAATTCTCACCATTTATTTGTGAGTCGCATTCTAATTAATGGCCTATTCATTTCTTGTTTTCCTTTCCTAGTCGCGTTGAGCTGAAAAGGCTCTGCGAGATCTTCACCAGAATGTTTGCAGATCCCCACAGCAAGGTTAGTTCAGTTTATGTTCATCTGACACATGTGACAAGGCCTGCATTGAAGGCTGCTCAAGAGGACATGAGCAGGTTTTAACAAAAACGTTTTGAGCTGCATGATATCAGTCACCTTCATCCAACGTTCGCCGTGCATGAGAACCGATCACCTTCCCCACAACCAGCTGTCAAACATCTTTGAAACACCCAATTCATAGTGAATGTTGGTGTTTTCCATAGAGTTAAAAGTTTTGCACACAAATCATACACAAATCAGAACATGAAGAGGAACTGCTGCACAAAAATGAATAATCCCTCCAGTAATCCCGTCATCAGTGTCAAGGCTCCTGCTGTTGGATTCCTCACAACTAACTGACAAATGAACTAACCATGTGTTTTTTTGTTGCATGCCTCCGTGCTTCTGTGGACTCTAACACCAGAGAGTAAGTGTTTATTCGTCTTCTGATCAGTCTGCGTCCTTGAAAGGTGAATGAAAGTCCTGAGCTGCCAATTTGGCATCATCTCACTTTTTTTTTGTCTTCAGGTCTTCAGCATGTTCCTAGAGACATTGGTAGACTTCATCATGCTCCACAGGGATGACCTGCAGGACTGGCTCTTCGTCCTACTCACCCAGCTGCTGAAGAAGATGGGCGCTGACCTGCTGGGCTCCGTACAAGCCAAAGTCCAGAAGGCCTTGGATGTCACTAGGTGAGCAGTAGCATCTCCCCATGGAATTAATGCTCCTTAAGAAAATTCTCTTTATTCAATATATCGGCAGTATATCATTTTGACATCTAGATTTTAAAAAAATGAGTACATTGAAGGTAAATTATTATAATAATACAATAATAATTACAATAATAATTGTCCAAAAGTAGTATTGCATCCACTGCACACCTTCTGCACGTTTTTCTCATTTATCAGTTTAGTTCTGTTATTTGCTTTTTTGTCATTTGATTTTCTTTGATTTTTTTGTCCAGTCATAAAACTCACAAAGTGAATGTCAAATGTCTAATGCAATGTTCGAGTTTTTCCTTCTATTTGTCTGCCAACTTCCATTTCACAATATGATAAAGGACACGTGTAGATTTATTGATTTCTTGAGCAAGGCAAATAAATCACAGGCAAAAAAGTAATCATGTGGATATTTTGGTTCCCTGTGCAATAATTACTAGTTCTGACAAAACATTTGAACTATTGTGAAAAAAATGAATAAAAACAAAGGAAAAAGGGCGATTTGGACACATTTCAAGAAACTAGACTACTGCGAATAAACTGGACTATATGAGGAGAAGTGAATAAAAGCCTGTGTTCTGCAAGCTGCTTGAGGGAAGACAGTAAGGCCTTCAGAAAGTTGTTTTGCTTTAGTTCCAGAAACACATTTTGTGACACAAAGAGGACTGCCAACTTGCTTAATTCCTTTCAGATCAGCTAGTATCGTTCAAATTTCACAATGTCCACAAACAAATACATCCATCCATGTTTGCACAACAAAAACACAACCAGTTTTCTTTTTTGGGGTTTTTGTAGCAGCAATAGTATTCTCTGTATTCACCTCTTTTCCTTGTTTTACAAGCAAGGTCACAGTGCGTTTTCCGTTTTATTCATGCAGGGAGTCCTTCGCATACGAACAGCAGTTCAACATTCTGATGCGCTTTATCGTGGACCAGACACAGACACCGAACTTGAAGGTGAAAGTGGCCATCCTGCGCTACATCGAAGCACTGGCTCGCCAGATGGACCCCGCCGATTTTGTCAACTCCAGCGAGACGCGTTTGGCTGTCTCACGCATCATCACCTGGACCACTGAGCCCAAGAGCTCAGATGTGCGGAAGGTAGGCGAAGCGACCAGCCGGCCGCGACCAGCCGACCACCCCACACCTCCTACACTCTTATCTGTTTCTTCATTTATCAGTTTAGTTCTGTTATTGGATTTTTTTTGTCTTGATTTGATTTTCTTTGATTTATTTATTTTTTCCTATCGTCATTATCTTCACTCACCAAACCCCTAGACCCTTCATAACTGGGCAGGGGACGATTTCTCAGGCCGAGTCAGCACCGTGGCCTCTCTGCCTGGGGAGGGCAACTTGGAAGAGAGGTGTAAGCAGGTAGAATCACCAACAAAACCGCACAAATGAGCAAATAACCTGTTCTAACAATGACTGGGCCGTCCGAAACAGCTGGCCTTACAACAGGCAAACGAGTTGCTCTGAAAAGCTAACTAACTATTCTTAAACTCAGACTTAGGTTGTGGTCATTAAATTGTGGTAAAACTGCATTAATCAGAATGCCTGAGCTGCTGCCAAGGTTAATTTAACACTCAGACTAACATTTTAAACATGACATTTTATTTTCTTGCAAGTTCTGCATGAATTAGGCAATTTACTTAGGAATGTTTGAACACGCGATTGAATTGAGGTGCTGCATGTTAACCTGTCTTTGAAAAGTTGTGATATTAAAACCTTTTTTACCAAAAGGATGGTAAGATGTTTACAAATGTGTGGATTCAGTTTCATCCTCTGATTTAACACGGTGTGCGTTTTTATAACCAGTTTGATTTAAATAAGACCCTGAGTTTATCCAAATCTTAAGCAACCCATCCCTACGAAAATGCTAGAAAATATTTTTTTCGCATAAAAATTTGGATGTCAATGTGGATTTTTGCTTGTGTAAAGCAAGAGTGTATGACATTGTCATAGCTGCTAGATAACAAGTCATCAGACCCCACCAGGGGTTCAGTGTCTTGCTCAAGGACAGTTAGAATTTAATTCTTCAGATCAGGGGATCAAACTAGTTAAGCCTAGTTTATACTTCTGCATCATGTTGATGCAGAACCTTCTGCCCTCCGAGCCACACAGCACTAGAGTATCTTTATGACAACAGACTGAAGCTAAATGTCAGCACAAAGTTAGGATAAGGGCAAAAACAACACACGACTGCATCACTGCAGGAGTGCATACAGTCAGCTCAAACAGGGGAACTTCATTTAGGGACATGTTGTACTGCAATAACTATCCGGTCCAACCTTTAGCCACTCTGCTGTGCAGGATAAATCTTGGTTAAGGTATAATTGTCTAAACCATATACTTTTGAGAGAGGTTCCCCATTTGCAAACATGCCCTGAACAAACACGCATAGACAGTGAAGACAAACAAATCAACCTGGTCCATGGCATCCACAAGTACAGTAACAGAAGGTGTATCCTCCTTCTGCTACATTTATACCTCCTCGTGCCTCCTGTGCTGGTACTACAAGCTGAAAATTTAGTGTTGAGTGCAGTGGGGGTCAAAGGGTCACTGGATAAACTAATTTTAAACATCTATATGATGCATCCTTAGGGAAAAACGAAACATTTGGTATTGGTGTAACTGGTACAAATTCTAATAATAACTAATTTGTAGGAAATTATATTATGAAACAGGTCAGTATGTGATGGTTGGATGTTACCTAGAGAAGCTCACAACATCATTTTAGAGCATTCCACTATGTTCTTCAGTTATAGTGAATTTGTTTTTTCTTTACAAAAAATGTTTTTTTTCCTTAATGACAAAACACTTAGCTAAGCTAGTGTTTGAACATATGTAATTCGGAAAAGATATTTATTACAATACAATATGATACAAATACTTTATCATCGCTTCACTTTGTATGAAAGTAAGACGTCTGCGTCAAATCAGCTCAGAAATGGTTTTCTACTTTTAAAGCAGTTATATATGGGAATTTTGGTGTTAAAGTGACATTTGTTGTGTGTGTGTGCACAGGCAGCTCAGGTAGTGCTGATTGCCCTCTTCGAACTGAACACTCCAGAGTTCACGATGCTGCTCGGTGCACTGCCCAAAACCTTTCAGGATGGGACCACCAAGCTGCTTCACAACCACCTGCGGAACACCAGCGCAAACAGTGGCATCAGCATGGTACAAACACACACACACACACACACACACCACACACACAGTTGTCAATGCCCTGCCCTGTGCAGAAGGGATTTCCTTTTGTGCTTGTCATTTACAGGCTTCCCCCAGTAATTCTGCAAGTCGAACGCCTCCACGGCAGCCCAGCAGCCGAAGCAGTCCACTGACCTCACCTACCACCTGCTCCCATGGCGGTCTCTCTCCCAGGTATTTTTAACGTAGCAAACTCTTTCAAGTTCATAAAAAAATTATGTGGTGAGACTACAGAGGCGATGATAATGGGAGTCTGCCTACAGGAAGACAAGCAACCGTGTACAATGTGTGAAGTGTGTAAATAGGGCAAAATCAAACATTGTTTGCAACCAACCTCAGGAGCCATCTTAGAAGTTTAAGGCAATTCTTCATGGAGTGATTTCATTTCAAAAAGAGTCCTTGGTTTCAGAGTCATCAGAAGCAGAATATTTCCCAAGCCTTTTCAGAAGCAGCAGATAATTGTTCATACAAACCAGTAACATCACTGTGTGCGTGACTGTACTTAATCAATCTCCGGTGATTTTGTCATTACCTCCTTAGGCCATCCTGGCTCGTACCACAAAACTGGAAATGTCATGAATATATTCAGAAAGAGCCAAATAGGAAAAGTACCATGCAGGCCCCAAAATGATAAAAGGATGCCGTTGAGTTTTTCAACACTCTTCCAGCAGTGGCAGCTCCAGGTTGCTCTGGTCCAAGTTGTCTTTGACTTAATGGGTACAGTGTGTGCTGTATTACTGTCAGGAGAACTTGGAAGGGACACTTGTTTTGCTATGCTTTCTCTGAAAGTCTTCAACCAACATCACTTGCCTCGCAATTCTGTTGTGGTGTTGTGGCTTGGGTAGGATGGCCTTGACCTGTGAGTACGCAGCTGAAAGGGAGGCTGAGATGTTTGCACAGTATCCAGCATACCATCAGCGCACATCCAGAGCATTAATCCCTGGTAAAAGCCCTATGTTGGAGGCCTGCCAATGATATAGCCCACAACTGCATACATTTGTGGAAAGACAAAGGAAAACCAAACAAAGGCAATGCGACCCGTGGTCATCTCAGATTTTAGTTTGTTTGACCTTGCACTGTGGGTCACAGTGTGATACAGTCAGTTGGAGGATCCCCATAAGTCACATATCAAAATCTATTCCATTAGTCTTGTCCCAGAGCCACAAGCCCAGATCCTTTCATCGCCACATGGTTGGTTTGGACAGTGATATATGTGGTAGGACACCGTGAAACGGGTTGCTTTGCTCAGGAGAAGGTGCGGAAGAGATATCAGCTGTAAAATCACTCAAGCACACATGTGCCAGCTTTGATTTCTGTTCTTTTCACTTGTTTGTTCCATTTTCCCTGATACCCTTCATCTGTTCCATTGCGTACATGGGAGGATCAGTGTAATGCACTGGAAGGCACAATACGTCTTTTGTTTTATAGTGTATGTGCTCATATTTTACAGATAATGTGTGATTTTTGTTCTCTATGAATCAAAATCCTTACATTTACAGAAAAGTATTTAGTACCACAATTGAATGATTTTGTGGCCAACCAGTTCATAATTTGGAACACCAGGATTCTCCGTTACAGAGGAAACTCAATTTGCCCCCAAGCTAAACTCCCTTGAGCATTCGGATGCACCGCAAACAAATTTTCAATTTGCTCTGCAGGTGCACAAAGAAGAAATCACCAATCACATCGGTGAATCTAATTTTGACAGCCCAGAGCAATGGAGAGTCCCTAAGCAGCATGAAAGGATAACGACAGTGCTGTTCTTGCAAGTCTTGATAGTAAACAACAATGGCTGCATGAGGAGCAGATGTTTGCAACTGCTTTAGCTTCGATGCCTTATACTGAGATCTTTCATCAAAAAGTGAAGTTAGGACAGCACTTTTGGTGCCAAAAAGATAAAAGATATTTTTGCTGTTTTTCCAACCGAATACGTCACCTTGTTTGCCTTGTTTGCTCTGATTGTAGTCTTATCTAGTTGGGTGCAGTGGTAGTTTGAAAAGCATGTCAGTGCCATACCTTGAGTTGAGTGAATATCTACTGCTCAGAAGAGACATCTAGAGGCTAAAGCTGCACATGATCTGCCACTCAATTGTTTGTTGCTGGCTGAGCATTGGCAGAGAGGATAGATGTCCCAAATCAACCAAAAATGTGACTGGTGTAGTTGTTACATCTGAAACCTAGGAAATTTTACATACTTTACTTACGCTGTAAAGGTACAACTTGTATATTTTCATTCACTTGCATACTGGTGTATATTGCCAATATTGTTACCTTCACTCAAATTCCCAAAGTCCCTTTAATCCACAGTGATAGCTTCTCCTGTTGTGTCCTCCTTTTACACTCAGCCATGTGCTGCCAAGCTTTTTAATGTTGTTAAAGTTTGCATCGTTGAAGTTGGAGTTCATTCTCTGAAACGCTTTCCTTTGATGCCAAGATATCTAATCAGGACATCTAATCATGTCAATGGACCAATATGTACATCCTGTATCTTTTGTAATTTCACTAATTCGTTATGCAGTCCACACAGAAATTCAGTCAGTGCTTTATTGTGTGGAATTCTCCTTTTGCCATGTCACACCGTGGTATATTTTTTTTATATGTATTAATCTTTTTGAAATATATGAATACCACTTAATCTCCCATAAGTTGTTTACACCTGTTTTCATTTGTTGTTTGATTTATTTGCTAACTTATTTTATCAGGTTATTTATGAACCCACTTAAGAATTGTTTTTTAAGATGAAGCGTTGTTCTATTTTCTGTGAGTATGAGATAATAAACAGGGGTTTTTAAAAAAAACCTCTAATCTAAATTCCAATATCGATTCAGTGGCGCTTTAAAAGGGACTTTTGCTCTCTTTCTGGAAGCATGTCGTCCACCTGAACTAACACTGACTGAGCACAGTGCTTCTCCTTATTTTTCCCACTTTTCTCACATTTCAATCTTCTCTCTGGGCTCTTTGCAAAAACCCCCAACCTCCCCTCCCTGCCCCCTCCCTTCCCTGTCCCATCCTGGTTGCTGTAGAGTTTTGAGCTGGAGTGCAGACAGCCTCTCCAAGTTCCCTCCCCCGCCCTTTCCCTCCCCATTTCCCGCATCCACTCCCACTTCCTCCCTCAAGGCCCTGCGGCGTGCTTACTCACCCAGGTAACGCCACGCCCCCTTTTCTTCCTCCTCCTCCTTGCACAGGGTTTCACAGCAAACGGACGCTCTGTTTTGAATGGATATTTTTTAAACATAAATTGACTCCAGCAGGCTGTAATAAATCAGCTTGTTGTCAGCTTTTGTGTAGGGACAACACACACATTTATTTTATGTCGTAAACACTATTCTCTGCTGATAAATTGAGGCTCTGATAAATTCAAGCCTGATTAGAAAAAATATTTCATTTGAATTTAATCTCTCTAAAAATCAAGTGCAATGAATTTCTCTTCTTCAAACGATCTGTTGACTCTCAGCTGTGAAACCCTTTGAGCCACACTCCCCGCAGTGGTTTGTGCTTCCATCTGCTCAAATTGTCCTTCACTGTCGCCTTGTTCGTTTGATTTCCGTTCCGTCTGAGCAGATTCCAGGTGAGGAAATTTGTCTCTGTGCTCAAGTCGGCTGTTTGTGTGTCCTGACGTCCGTGTGTCGACATGCACGGCTCTGCACGTGCACACAGCTGTTATTGTCTTCACAGACTGCTGCTCCTTCCTAGTCATGGACTAAATCTGTGTTTGAAAAACCATAAATCATTGTTGGAACTCCATGCGAACCTTTTAAAAATGTCTTCTGTTCTCTGATTAGATGAAAAAACAGGAAATAGAAATCTTTTGGCATGTGAGCGTTTGGTCCATGTCTATGAACATGATCCAGAAACATTTTCGGTGATAACAAAGTGTGTCTGCTCATCCACAGCATGATGGACTACGACAGTGAGAACCTGAATTCAGAGGAGATCTATAGCTCCTTGCGCGGCGTCACTGAGGCCATCCAGAATTTCAGCTTCCGCAGCCAGGAAGACCTGATAGAACCGCTGAGGCGCGACAGCAAGAGGGACGGAATGGTGAGGGCACCAGCACTTTAAACTAAGAGCTATATGAGTTGTTAAGGGTTTGTCAAATCCGAATATACAGTAATATCGAGCTTGATCTTCTTTATCCAACATACATAATACAGCACATGTAATAGCAAATTACAAAATAAAAGATTCATAAGTGATTGGTTTCTGAGAAATATGCCAGTAAAACAGTATTAGTTCCTCTACATGTTAGAGCCTCCACATAGTTTAGGTACTCAGTCTGGCTCACGGCAGCAGGCGATCGGCACTAGCCATGGAGCTAAATCAAGCTGCTCTGGATAGGCTAGGCTACTGATTGGTGGTAGCTGCGGAGCTAACTATGGCTTTATGTAAAGGGATAGATTGGATTTTTCTTACCTTAAGTTGTATGAGATCCTCACCATCAGTGCTGTTCATCAGCAGTCACTTTTCCCCCTGTGTCCTGTGAGCGGAGTTCCGGCCCGGTTTCGGTGTTGCACTGTGTTGCCGGATGGGAAATAACAAATTATCATAGCGGAATCTTAAAATGATTTTATTTTGAGGAAAATTATTATACATCCCAGATTTGATGTTGCTCAGAACCATCTACTACAGTAAAACAATACCATATACTGTGTATAGTAATGCTTATAATGCAGTTTTACCTTTAAATAAACTAACACTGTTGGAAAAAAAGCTGCCCCTGGCACAACAGCGCCCCCACCTGTGTGGCGTGCTGTCCATTGTTGTGATATGTTCCGTGTAACGTGTTTCCGTTCTGTTGTGCGTCATCGTGCCTCGTCATGCGTTGATTGGCTGTGAGAGGCACGAGAGACAATGCACAGTGCAGGATTGTGTTTGCTTATAGCCAGGTATTGAAGGGGCCAATTATCGTACATAACAGGATTTTGGGAATTATTGATCGTACAGAGGGTGAAATTATCATACAAATATGATAATTATCGTACATCTGGCGACGCTGGTGTTGGAGAAAGTAGTTCCATCTAGCTGCTGGGATAAAGTGTTTTGCTCCAAAGAACAATACGCGTTCAAAAGAGTAATCCATAACGTGGCACTGTTTTCCCTTTCTTCTTATCACTGCACACACCATCATCAGCTGTTTCATGGCCTTTACATGCTCTGAAGGAGATCGCTGGGACGTGAGAGTGTTCCAACGTTCTCCTTCTCCTCCTTCTTCCTTTACCTGATGGAAAGGTGGTACGAAGGGAGGGAAAATAGTGCCGGGTGATTACGCGGTCCGACTTTTTTGTGGCCAAGAATTCATGATGCAAATGGTTACTCTTTTGAGCACATGTTGATTTTTGGAGCAAAACGCTTTATCTGGGTGACCCCAGCAACTAGACGGGACTACTTTCTGCAGCACTGAAATTGGGCTGGAACTCCGCTCTTGGGAGGCAGTGGCGGAAAAGTCACTGCTGATGAACGACACTGATGGTGAGGATCTCATACAACTTCATGTCCAAAAATTCGACTTGTCCCTTTAACTTTGAGGCCAGCACCAATAATTCTGTAAACAGCGTTGTTGGGGGGTGGAAACAAAAATCATGCTCAATCCTTCACAGACAGTCTGGTCACTCCGCTGCTGTTTGTCAGACTGGTAGAAGCAGGCTCACAGATGTCAGCAGCCAGTGGGCAGAGCACAGGTTGATGAAGACAGCACCCGCTCTACTAGTTAACTCGGTATAGTCAAAATCCCTATCATAGGGAACATCTCTACAGATAGATTAGTTATAGCATTGATACCGTTCACCCCTAACTCAAACCTCTGTAATCATTTTGGTACATGTTATTAAGCACATTTAACTTTGATCAACAGCTGTCTGTAAAATATGCAGGAAAAATTGAGTCTCTATTTAAACACTCTCTCTTTCATCCAAACTCACCATGTTGCTCCTCAGCCTGGAGGAAGTGGGGCATCCACAGACTCCAGCGACGCAGTGGAGGGCAACCGTACGGCTCTGGACAACAAGACTTCACTACTGAACACACCTTCATCGCGCTCCTTTTCTGGGCCACGCTTCCGAGACTACAACCCGTACAACTACACCGACAGTGTTGGCACACTGGACAAAGGTGTCCTGAAGGAGGCGCTGTTCGAGGACACTGTCGAGCAGCTAAGAGATGGTAGGGCTTTTGTTTTAAGACTGTCTCAAGAAATTTTAGCCAGGAAGTTTAACTCTGATTACCCTTTTTTTCCCTCTATTCTTTACAGCCCGCCAACAAGAGAGCATTGAGAACAAGGTCTTGAATCCCAAAGGTTTTCCAGGTAAAGACTCGACCAGTAGGCGATTTGTTGGGTTTTTTTTAACAAGGGGGATGCACCTTGTTACTCATGATGGGACAGTACAAATTAAGCTGGATGGGGATGCCGACGTGAAAACCAGCGGGGGTAATTGCACAGTTGCGATCTGCTGTGGTCTAATACATAAATCTGAAACCCTGTAAAGTATCAATAAGTCAGGCAGAACATACTCAACTAATCATCCCTGCTCTGCTCTGACAGAGAGAGGATGGCAGGTTAACAAAAGGGACACATTTTATTCATTTTGCTAACAAGGGGGACACCGTCCCCCCTCATCCCCCTTAAATTGCCTTCTGCACTCAACTCTTACTCCACCTGTTGGCTCTGAACTAAGGTGAACTCTGACTTTTCTGACTTGCAGTGGCCCCCACGGAGCAGCTGGAGCTGGTCGGGGAGCTGCTGAAAGAGCTGTCCCAGGGCCAAGTGGGGGAGCGCGGCCCTGAGGAACGACGAGGGACCTTGCTGGAGCTGCTGAAGGTGGCCCGAGAAGACAGCTTGGTGGTGTGGGAGGAGCACTTCAAGACTATGCTGCTACTGCTGTTGGAGACGCTGGGGGACAAAGATGTAAGGACATGAACTGCCCGCTGTGTTCTTTGGAGGAGCTTTGAGAAAGGTTTCAATTATTTATGGTACAAAATAAGGGTGCTGATGAGATATCAACACAAATCATACATACTGTTTTTCACTTATTTTGTAGTATGGAATGTTAGAAAAGGCTTGATAAAGGGATATTATTCAAACAGAGAACAATAGTCAGCAACAGTGGCTAGAGAAAAAATGACTTATTTATTATTAACGAATGGCTTGCATGCATTGGAACTAGGGGTGCACCAATTGCGGTTTTCTAGCCGATCACCGATCTTTAAAAAGCCTGACTGGCAGATTACGATTTTTGCTGTTACCGATTTTCCTTAGAACTGACAGCATACACCTTCAATGTTCCAATTTTATTTAGTTGAAAAACATTGAACAATACCCGTGAAACATTACAAATTTGTATTTGCAGTGCAAACCACGAAAGCCATTAAACTCCACCTTAAACACACACACACACACACACACACACACAGCCTTGACAAAAGACAAAACGCTGACAAACAGCGGATCAACATCCATAACAACTACCAGAGATCTTATAAGTATGCCATCCTATAATAACCACACAGCAGCAAAATGCGGATTTTCATAGTTAAAGCCAACACATAAACTTGACAAACAAACTACAACATATGGAGCCGGAGCCCCCTCCGCCGCATCACTGCTCCTCACACACGCAGAGCAAAAACATTCGCGAGAGGATTGCGGCAAAGCGGCGTCCACGCACACGGACCTGCGGGACTCACACTGCATGGGCAACTTTCCTCCGGTGGAACATGCTGCTGCCCGCTCTCGCTTGTCTTATCGACGTGTGTTCATTGATAATGCGAGTGCGGATACACACATTCCCTTTCGTAAAGGCACGTGCCCAGTGTGCCCCAAATATAATCCTGCCATGCTTTGCGGAGGTAGATAAGATCGGTGGATAAGATCGGTTTCTGTAAGTATAGGCCGATCACCGATCGCTGATCCCCAAAAATGAAGGAAATCTGCGCCGATCGCTCGGTGCATCCCCTGAAACTTGAAACTTAAACATAAGAATATTCTACAATTGAATAAAACAAATAAATAACCACTTGTTTAACTTAAAAATCAGCATATTCTACAATTGAATAGAATAAATAATGTGTGGAATGGACTGCTTGTATGTGTGCTTATATTGGAGATTTTAGATGCGGGCCGATTTAATCCGATACTTGTTTTTTTGCTGATACCAGACTGATATCCGATATCAAAATTGGATCGGGACGCCCCTAGTACAAAAAGACTTTCATGATAAAGAAAGATAATTTTAAAAAATATTCAGAAAACGTTATTTATATTTATTTTATTTATAACCACAATCTCTAGGCCCTGCAAGCGCTTTATTTTTCACTTTATTTTTATTTATGTCAGGAGCAAATAAAAACTCCCTTTAACTTAAGTAACAACATTTTTCAAGATGGGCATTTATCTTGAACGGTTGGGTTTAGAAAGGGACAGAGTAGCGAGAACAGCGCAAGGCGCTGGATGAGAGAAAATCTACATTAGTACTGACGTCAAATGTGATTTATATAAGCTCAACAAGCGATGACATTTCGAAAAAGCCAGTTGAGTTATCTAAGTCTTCTTTCTTTCTTCCTTCCAAGCACACAATCCGGGCACTAGCCCTGCGAGTCCTCAAGGAGATCCTGCGGAACCAGCCAGCACGCTTCAAGAACTATGCTGAGCTCACCATCATGAAAATGCTGGAGGCCCACAAAGACTCACACAAGGAGGTGAGAATCCATTTAACCCTCTGGTGCTGTTCGTTAAACACATACACTCATTAAGTTCGTGGCCATTTTTGGCCACTGTTGTGCACAAAGGTTGGTTATCAATTGATAGGAATATTAATAATTTGGAGAAAATTATTCATTGTCAAAATTGAATTATCCTTTCAGTGATTAAATTATTAAGTTTATTAACAGGTAGGATCAGTTACTAACGACACCTTCAACATCTCTGTATCCCTACATCTAATATACAATAACAAAATTACAATCAATAAAGAGGAATCTCCAGTACTGGTGTGTGTGCGGGTATGTGCAGGAGAAGGCGTGTCTGTGTGGGTGTGTGCGCGTGCGGGACGGGTCCCGACAAGGC
>CAESWR010001276.1:219795-237835 GCA_903171835.1 Mullus surmuletus
GCGTGGAAAAAAAAGTGTATGAAACAAAAAAAAGAACATATACAGCAAGCTAACATACACTCCCTCGTGGAAGCTAAGAATATTACGTGAATCGATCCCTTGTCCAAAATGGACTAATGACGTCATATGGTGGAAAACATGAAACTTTTGCTGTTGAGTGTTGAGTTCATAATGTAACAGTTTTTTCCTAGATTGCATTATTTTATACAGTAAATAATCAGAATTGAAAAGATGTGGTTTAAATGGATTTCAATTGGCCAAAAATGGCCACAAACATGGCAAGTGTGATTTTTCTTGTTTTCCGTTTCTGTTGAAGAGAGGCAATAATGTAAGAAAAACCAAAACATTGTTACTGTCACTTACTTTTTTCACGCACTTTCACAAATCATCTTACTCACAAACATCACATTCATCTCAAAATGTTGTCAGTCTTTTGTTTCATTGGAGCACAGCAAGCTACCAAACACTCCCTAGTGGAAGCTAAGAATATAACATGAATTGATCTCTTGGCCAAAATGGACTAATGACGTCATATGGTGGAGAACATGAAAAATGTCAAATATCAAGTGTTAAGTTCAGAATGTAACCATTTTCCTAAATTGCATTATTTTATACTGTAAATAATCAGAATCAAAAAATGTGGTTTAAATGGGTTTCAATAGGCCAAAAATGGCCACGATAGAAACAAATGTAACTATTTGATGTTAACAGCATATTATAGAGATATTTTAAGTGCTTAAATGAACATTATAAAGATCAGATAGAAGTCCAGACCCTCTGCAAATTTTATTTCACACACTCCAATGTAAAGTTATCAAAAAAAAGAAAGCATGGTGGCCAAAAAATGTCAACATAGTACAAGAAAATCTCAAAATCTCACTGTTCTCACCCTCCGTCTCACTCTGTTGTACCTCCACCCCGGACGATGAAGGTGGTGCGTGCAGCAGAGGAGGCAGTCTCCACCCTAGCGGGCTCTATCCACCCGGACCAGTGCATCAAGGTCCTCTGTCCCATCGTGCAGACGGCCGACTACCCGATCAACCTGGCTGCTATCAAAATGCAGACGAGGGCCATTGAGCGCATCACCAAGGAGCCGCTGCATCTGCTGCTGCCTGACATCATCCCGGGACTCCTGCAGGTGAGAAGCTGTATTTACTCCTTGTCAGAATCATTTGTAAAACAACTCCCTCATGGTTATAAGCAAGGAGGTGATGTGAAAATACCTGAAAAGAGCAGAAAGCTTAGTGCGAGAGAAATCTTTTCAGGTTTTTTGAGATTCATGTGAGATCTTGATGACGTCTATTGTTGCAGGGCTATGACAACACGGAGAGCAGTGTGAGGAAAGCCAGTGTCTTCTGCCTAGTGGCCATCTACTCGGTGATTGGAGAGGAGCTCAAGCCTTACCTGGCACAGCTGACCGGCAGCAAGGTACCCCCACACACAAAAGACCAAGGTTCCTTCATTAAGTCAGCAGTCGGCTCTCACCTGATCCATGTGCTCAAAGTACATCTTAGTGTAGGTTGTTTACTGGCCAATCATTTTCAAATATATTCATGTGGCCACGATTGCAAGGCCATGTTTTCTACTCAAGGACCTGGACCTCATCGTCTTCAATGGCTGCTCTCTTGTTTCACGGCAACAAAACGAAATTTTCAGGGAACTTTACTGAAATTTGCGGCAGATTTTCCACCCCTTTGCAACCCTACTGATCACTGATGAAATCGAGAGTCAACCAGGAAGTGATGAGACTAAAGGTGACAAGTTTGTCAGGTTTTCTCTCTGTCAATTTGAGAAGAGGTTCAAATATGAAACAACAATTTTGACATATTTTTATATACACATTTATTGATTAATGATATATTCAATTGTGTTCATTAAGATTTATTTAACAAGACAGTGCTCATTAATGAACGATTCTGTAAATGAGCCACTTTAGCTGAGGACACCTTCAATATCTCTGTATCCCTACATCTGTTTTTTCGATGCAGGCAACTGTCAACTGAATTTCACAGATTGATTTCAAATCTATTGTGGTGATGTAGAGAGACAAAAATATAGAAGTGGAGCCACTGTTCAGATGCAGACACAATGAAAGTGAAAGAGATGTATAATTGGTATGTTTACTTCATTGCGAAATTTGGGCATTTTTTTCTCCCTCCGATTTCATTCTGTATCTGTGATCTTTTTCCTTATTCTGAGGGTTTACCTGAAGGTGATTTGTCTAAACCTGTGCAATCTAGACTTGTTCTGTACCTTGCCATAAGTGTTTGAAATGAATTGGCACAATATAAAAATAAAACAATTGAATTGAACTAATGCTCCCGCTTTTTCCCTCCCTCAGATGAAGCTGCTCAACCTCTACATCAAGCGGGCGCAGACCTCCACCAGCAACAGCAGCAGCTCGTCTGACATCTCCTCCTACTGACTCGCACTCTGTTGACAGGGTCGTCAGACCTTAAACTCCATCACTTCATTCCTCCTCCTCAGTCATGAGCCTTAAATATACCCATCCAAGTGGAACAGAAGCCCAATGATCGTAGTTTTAGCAGCGCCTAGAACCAGGATCGCTCCTCCGTCCTCCTTCCTCATCTCTGCTGTGACTTTACAAAGAGAAACCTGTGGTGTGGAGTGGATCTGTGGGAGAAGTTGAAGAAACCCTGTGGCTATCAGTATTTTTATCCATTTTTAGTATCTTTAATCTTTGAAGAATCTTTTGCTTTGACACATCATTACCTTATAGTATACTGAATGTATACGGCTTTGAATGATCTTACCTGTGTTTCTTCTTTGAATGATCTTACCTGTGTTTCTTCTTCCTGAACTACTGCCTCATTGTTCCTGGTGGATCAGTTTGGAATGAATCCCAAATGTGCACATATGATGAATTTTGAATTGTACTGGAGAGAGAAAGAAAGCTGCTCTCGAGGGTCCATCTGTGGGTGAACGACGACGAACTTTAAAAACATGTTCTGATTTTGCTCTCGGCGGCAATCGGACATGTGAAAGTTGATTTCAGTTTAAAGAGAATGATCATTTGGCTGGCCAATGATTTTTAAGCACTACAGTGATTTTTAACAGATGTGTCGTTTTGGGCCCAAACAGCAGCAGAGGATATCTGTATTGCTCTTTTTTTAGAGGTGAAAAAAACCCCAAACAGATTCTGTAACGGTTAAGAATATAAGACTTAACGAATGATCTGGTAAAATGAAAAAAAAGACAAAGAAATTGAGAAATCATTTTTCATATATTGTTAGCTATAGCTATAGCTATAGAGAGAGATTGGTCTTAGTAACGCTTATCATTGTCATTTATGCAAAAAAACCTTTTTCAGTCTGTAGTTTTAAAGGTTTGTCAGATGTGAATTATTTTCATTATTTACCTTCATTTTATTATTACACGGTATAAGCAGGACTTTCCTAAACCTGTACTTGTCAGCTATATATGAGCATAATCCCACTTTTGAAGTAATGAATATTTCAGTACTATCAAAAAAGGTGGAACGAAATCTTGTGAGCACTCCAGTAACTTTGTCGCCTCAAGATATTTTAATTAATCTTTGTCTTTGTCGATAAGGCCACTCTTAATTATTGCAAATTAGAATACTATATAGGTGAGAAAATATAAGTATTTATATATTTAAAAAGTATTTATAGAAACCCGTCAAGAAAACACTGAAATTAATGTGGTAAAACCAAAAGCTTTCTTTGGTGTCGTAATTTATCATTTATCTTTATTAGTAATGGGAAAAAAAAGACATCACCAAAACTACTAATTAATGGCTGATCAACACAGTGGTAGAAAATGGTAGAAAATAGCAAAAAAAAAAAAAAATATATATATATACAAATAGAATACGTATATTTTATTTTATTTTGTCAAATAAAATTCGAAAATTCTACAAAAATAAAATGGCATTGATAAGCGTTCGTTGACCCTGATTTAGAGTTTGTGATCAATTTTGAGGACTGAAAGTTCATCAAATTCATAAGGGGCTATAAAAGCAAAAGCCACTGAAGAAACAGTTGGAATGTTTTACTTCTTGTGTGCCGAGGTGAATCTGTTACTGAGCTATATGTCTGTGTTTTGCAGGATTCACCAGCTGTTAGGTCAAGACTACTATAGTTTCATTCCAAACTACTGTAATGTAGTGATGTTACACTAAGGCTAATGTATAAATATCAAGAAAAAGAAAAACGACAACAAACCCAAACATGTAAATGAGCTGTATTTTACATGGTGCTTTTTTACTTGGAAGATACTCAAATCACTTTACTTTCTACTTTACCTCACACACAACACACACACACACACACACACACACACACACACACACACACACACTGAAGGTGGCCATGCGAGGTGCCATGCTCTTCAACAACAAATGAGGGTCCATTGTCCAGCACAACAATACAAGTGGCCACTACTGAGCCATGCCACCCCCAGCAACAGTATTTAAATCTTTGGCAGTTTTGTCAGCAATCAAGTGAAAAAACAGCATCTATCTTCAAAGTGTTAAGGCTGTGTTTTGGGAAGAAACGCCTAATTTGAATGTAAATCGACCTTTAAAATGTGAATAATTCTTAGTGAATGACAAACGGGCAATACCTATATCTGACAGAAAGATTGACAATCTTGAGAAAAGAGGTCTGACTCAAAAGCGTATCAATGAAGAAAGTGCCAGCGTGTCGGGGGACTTCTACTGAAAATGGAAAAAAGTCTTGGACATTTGCAATAAACCAATTAATCTAGCTCAGATTTTTTCACGTTGAAGCACTGTACATTTCAATCACGTTCCTCTTGTGAGATGCTCTTGCTGGCGTCATTTTTAGAATAGGAAAAGTGCACCTATAAATGTTCCTGCTGCTTTTTGTAACAATAACAAAAACACCTACTGACCCCAGCATATATATACTTGGTTGACCTTTCATGGTGAAAATGTTTGCTCAATTTCAAGCAGCACAAACCTGCACCACAAACCAAAACTAATATTTTATTTTATTGAGTTTTTTTCTTTAAATATAATATAATCTATAATGGTGTTGGAAGCAGTATCAGTTAAACATACTAAAGCAACTTGAATCAAATAGATCAACTTTTGACTACGAACACCTTAAATCTGGTTCTCAAAACAATGTCTGTGTTCTCCCACAGTTCTTTGATGGTCTACTAATTGGTCCACAGCAAGGAATTTTACTTTTATTCAAAAGTTTAACTTTAAACACACGAAATCCTATTTGATCACTTTATTCAAACAAATCAATCACACATGCTGAAAAAAAGGTAATCAATTGGACAATTAAAGCCTAATTTTGCTTCAGCCTTTTTACTGTTTTACTGACAGAAACCTGCAAAACAAAAATAGTTTCAACTAATTTGCAAAAGACAAGCAGCACATTGACCCTGCCAACCAACATCATCAACAGTGCTTGTTAAACTTTGAGAATCTGTAATACATGGAACAGCTAAACTTTTAGAAAATGTCTGAACAAACATCCACAGTTGGGTAATTAGTGATTCAAATAATAATTAAAAAAAACAACAGATGTTTAAATGTGTATAATTCCAAAGGTTTTCTTCTGAGTTGTCATGTGCTCAATGTAAACCTGAGATATTGTTGACGACCTGATGGTAATCCTGTTAACAATGTTTCATTTGTTTCATTTCCGTATTTAGCAAATTTCAGTTTCTCTATACTTAAGGATCCAAAGGTGGATTTTATTTTTTATATGTATAAAAGAATCTGTGTAAATCAAAAATCATTTATTTTGTGTGTTCATGTTGATTATCAGATTACCTAATCCTCAGTTTTTATGGGTTGTTTTTTTCATTTGCACAATTCTTTTTATAAGAAAAAAATGAATTTTACTCCGTATCTCAGTGAACACTTAAATATCTGCTTCCCCTAAAACTCAACACAGATTTGTTTCCCAAAAAGTCAGTCATTCTTTCATGGGGCAGAAAGTCGATTATACCGACTTTCAAGACCTTATTTTTCCTCAAACTAGGACTGTTACAGTACATGTTCTATACCTCTTCTCTGTAGCGAGAATTTGGCAATTTTGTTTGAAATCTCTGAACTCTTTACTGAATGAGGCCTTCAGAGCCACTAAATGACCTCTGCAGCATGTCAGCCAGTACCAGGGATCTTGCAGTTCCAATGTCCCTTTACTCTTCTTGTACAGTCGTCAAAATGCCATCTGCATGTGCTCAGTACGTCGCACTTGACTACTAAGATGATTCAGAAGAAATACCAAGATCTGTGTGCCTTTCAAGTCAAGATTTCTGGCAACATACCTGCTTGTCCTGTCCGACACTAACACTAACCTGTACTAACAATACACTGCTTTTTAAGGTGGACTGAACTAATGTGGGAACATAAATGAAGAGACGCACTGCTGTAAATAAGCTTCAAGGTGATGGGGAAATGGCGATTTTTTTTTTCTCCATTGAAACCTCCCAGAATGCATGGCTGCTCCTTGTAGGGTTATTAGTTCGGTTAAACACAATTCATCCAACACAATATTTATATTCTGTTTTATTCTCCTGTGTATGACTGTATATATTTACATGTTTGAGTTTCTTCCACCTGTGATAGACTTTGCAAACCTTAAAAATAAACTATCCAACATCTCTTGTTTGTTTTTTGTTTTTTACTTTTTCTTTTTCACTGCTGAAGCCCAGAACAGACGTATTTGCGATTGCTTTTTTGCTCTTGGAGTAGGAAGTTACCATGCTGAACAGGTTTTCAGCAGCGTTACACCCATTGAGGATATTAATTGGCAGCTCCATCATGCACAATGTTAGATTAGTGACACAAATTCAATTCATTATTTGTATAGTGCCAAGTTATCTCTCAGCACTTTGACAAAGAGCAGATCTAGATCACTCTCTGCAATAATTGCTGGGTGGGGAAAACTCCCTTTTAAAGAGGACACATGGAGTAGAACCATGCTTCTGGGTGGCTAACTACTGGGCCATGTCACCAGGTCTAGATCACGCTCCGCAATAACTGTATATTAATAGAGACCCAACATGTCCCCACAAAGCAAGCACTCTGCGACAGGGTCTTGGGAAAACTCCCTTTAACAGAAGAGACATGGAGCAGGACCACGGCTCAGCGTGGGTGGGTCCATATTCCCGGTCCATGTCACTCACATGGAATCCAATTCCAGCAGTTCTCAAAAGGAAAATGGACTATAGAGAAAATCCCTCAACTCAACTTGTTATAAGGAACCTGACTTGCCATGACTGGTTGGACTTGAATAATGAAGTTATATAAATATAAATTATGACTCTCTGTGGTCACAAGTTCACATATTTTGAAAAGAATTACGAGAGTTGTTCTTGGTGTGTATCACAGGGTGGTCATCATTCAAACTTACCATCTCGTGGAAGTTTGAGCAAGTTTGTTAAGGAAAAACAGAGCTTCCACCTTTGTGCAACAAGTTGTAGTTTCATAGAAAAAAAAAGGTGATGAGAGATTATTAAAATTTTTCCTTGAAATGAAATGTCAGAAAAACTACTTTTATCAAAATAATTCACTGGCAAAAGTCAAGACATTAAAGCAATCCACTGCACACTGTTGAGAAGACTTAAATAATAATAATAATGATACTGGAGATATACAGTATATAGTAAAAAAAACCAAAAACCTGGAAATCTAGAAAATGCCATGTCAGGGAAAGTCACTCCAAGGGTCCCGGTTATGAATTAAGGTACAGACCCAAGTTACATGAGCCAGCAGATACACATACACAGTCTGATCAGTATTCACATCTAATAGAGGGCATTCAGGGCCGTTACCTTCCGTGTCCGCCCCACAACCTCACTTGACTGACCACTTATCAACGTCCACGCTGGGGCCGGTAAGTGGATAAAGGCATTTGGGCACGATGGTGGGCCTTCAGAACATGAAAGCTCTGTGGACAACAGAGACTGAGGAGGATGTTGAGCGGAACCCTTTGATGTCTTCGGATTGATGATTTTGGATTACTATCACAGGAAAATAAAGGAAATATTTCTTGACATGATAATATAATTTAGCACATTTCCAATCATCAATGAGGCTAAACTTGTTTTTACTGTGAAAACTGTACTTGATCTTCATCATGAGTTTCCCCATCATTATTGCGTTATCTCAACAACAGAGTTACCCTGTCCTGATTAAAGGTGCCTTCACCTCAAGGAAACCAAAGCCACACAAATTCTAGTCATCATTTGTATAACGTCAATTCACATTGGTGGACAAAGTACTCAACTCCAGTAATTCAGGCAAACTATTGATACTGTACTCGTACTGTACTCAAGTTTAAGTACTAAAGTACTTAATTTTAAAAACACTTAAAGGGAGAAGTGCAGTTTTTACAGTTTTGACCTTATTTCTGGCATAAATTTACTTGTCCATTTAACTTTCGTGTTACTAGAAGTCCTTCAGATGCTCATCATGGTTCGTGTTTGCGTGTTTCCAATTTGTTGCAACAAAATGACCAGTTGGACAACGTTTAGCTTCCATAGGCTACCTTTACGCAATTTGGGATTGCTAAAGCTCTGGCTAGTTGCACTGAAAATAGACCCGAATACTGAAAGCATTGAGGCATGCAGATCATCAGGTTTGCAGTGCTCACATCTGATGATGATAACAGGCAACCCTGGACTCAAAAGGGGAACAGCACTAGCGAATCATAACAAAATATTGGTGAAATGAATGAGTTTCATGACAGATTGAAGGTCTGTGCTCTCGGTGCATTCACTCCATTCCCTCCCATTGTATGGATATATGGGGCTCTCGCTGGATCTAAATATCTTCTGAAGGGTTTCTAGTGACACGAAAGTTATATGGGTGAATAAATGATCATATCTTATGCCAGAAATAAGGTAAAAACTGTAAAAACGGCACTTCTTCTTAAGTATTCCAAAATACATGCAGTAGAAAATACTTGAATTGAAGTACAAGTACAAATACATTTTCTAATATCAGTACATTGCTGTATTGTTTTCTCAGTTCTTTTACAGAACCATGTAACTCTCTGAAACCACCTTATAGTGTACTGACTTACATCTCTGCTACAAAGAGTCTATAGAAATACCTGTAAAAACTTCAGAATAAAAATGCAATCAAAACAATAAGGACAGCTGTTGCGGGCCCTCGGGCCTTATGTGTTACGGCCTTCCGACCTTGTGTGTTGTGGTGTATTTCTGGTGTACCTGCTGCAAGTGACCACAGGTCTAGGCAATCCCTAATTAAGGCCTGGAGCAGAGTACAAGCTGGTGGAGGGCAGCAGTCTGCCCCAGTTGGTATCCAAAGTATCCAAAAAAACCTACTCAAGCCGAGTACAGATCCTCACAAAGTGCTTGAGGAAAACTCTCAAACAGAAGAAACATGTAGAAGGACCATGGCTCAGGGTGGGGGGCCAAATTCCAAGTTCATGTCACCAAGTCTAGATCACGCTCTGCAGAGACCCAAAAGCAAGCACTCGGTGACAGGGTCTGGGGAAAACTTTGGCGTTTGGGGAGGACACTGTGGGCACCCAATGGGCCTTGGGAACTTGAAAGCTCTGTGGCCAACAGAGACTAAGGAGGATGTCTTTAGAGTGATGATTTTAGATTAGGCTTACTACCATAAGAAAAAAGAAATATTAATTGGGATAATGAAATAATTTGGCATATTTGCAACCCTCAATGAGGCTAAACTTGTTTTTAACTGTGAAAACCTGTGACTTGACCTTCATGAGTTTACCCATCATTATTGCATTATCTCAAATACAGAATTGCCTTGTACTGATTAAAGGTGCCTTTACCTCAAGAAAACCAAAGCCACACTTTTTTTCTCAATTTTGCATACATTTCATTTCCTGATACAGTGATCAATTCTATACCAAGGTAGCATGATGTGATATATGATATGATTCAGCTTTGGTTCCATTTATGTATTTTTTGTCCAAACTAACTCTTCAGTAGATCACTTTTTAACTGAGTTAAATTAGATAACAAACACTAATGACAATGCAAACCATAACCCTCACTAGTAGGAAGAGTAAAGAAGGTTGGTGTTGCCACCAGGTGGTGCTCCAATACCTCTGTTATCCATTCTATCTATTACAGACTTCTACTGTTTTCATGAAAAGCATTCATGACTACAGCTGCAATAATTAAACATTATTATTGCTAAAATTAAAGCCCATTTAGACTGAAAAACATCATGGCCAGAGGACCGTTAAGGGCTCAATATTCTGGGGTTAATGCAGTTTTGTGAGGAGTTTACATGCAGTTTATTAACAGATAACAGATACAGCAGATAACAGTTAGCAGATACTTATTATAAATTACTTAAATCTAAATTAATAAAACATTTTTGATTCACTGAATTCTGTAAAACAGTCACCCTCCACAGGTTTTTTCAGAGGCAGTAGTGGGGTAATGAGATTGCTGCACATCAAATACCATCAGTTTCATTAGCTGTACAGCTTACATTTTCAACAAATAGTGTTTTAAAGTGATGACATTATTTTCTTTGAAGTTACCGTATATATTTGTATCACTTCATCTAATATTTGAAGGTCATAATTCCTTTCAAGTAATTGCCTGTCACAATTCATGTGTTCAAATGCTTATGACTGGCGTCTAAATGAGGCCTTCACCACTCCCGATGGTCTCTGTCATCACAATATTTATTTGATGGCTTTGTTTGGATGACGGTGTCCTGATTTACCTTTATAGATGATAACAATTAATTTTCTATGTTGATTTTGTGAATATTCGTGTCTCTCTCAACTGAAGGTCTCATCCAGCAAGCTCCCAGGTCCTTGGTGCCTCCCCTTTTGGTTTTCTGGGGCCGGGGCCAGGCTGAATCCCTGCACAGTTTGGTTTACAAGCCGTATATAAATCTTAAAACACATCCCCTGGATCGAGTGGGCACCTAGTGGGGCATTTCATTCGCAGATCAAAGCGACGCACTGTTCTGGGGACCGAGCCCCGGTGTTGGATGAGTCCTCCCTGCCATCAGACCTTGAAATAGCTTTGTTAGTGACTCTCAGTGGTGGCCTGCACGTCGAGGCCTGCCTGTTTCATCAGTATGCACATGCTGTGGAAAATTAATTTCATTAATCGACCTCCACCCACCCCATCCCCCACCCCTCCTTTTTTCTACCACTTCCAACTCTGCCTGTTTAAAGCTCTCATAGTGTATGATTAGTGCACATTTCCCCAACCTGGCTGGGAGTGGCGGCTAGGTCAGGAGGTTGCACAAATAAAAGAGAACAACTTCATTGTGAGATGACTGGCCCATAAATCATCAGCCGTTTTCTATAAATCACGGCAGATGGCAGGGAGCGAGCCAAGGCTCATGGGAGCTCGTTGTGGCCCCTGTGCATGCCGGGAGGGGCCTGGGCTGTAGCGGCTGGCAGAAGTGTGGGGTCAGTATGGATGGGATGATGTGAGGTGTGGCGGAGGCAGAGCAGGGGCCAAGCAGACACATGTCCCCACCCCATCACCACTGCCAACGTCCCTTCAGCGTGGCCCGGACTCACCTGATGAGATGCAGACCCTGGAGGTCCTGACATGTATTTCTCCCAGGCTGCCCTCCATTTACTGTTTCTAATCTGCCTGCTTAATATGGAGATGCCTCCATCACCTCTCATCCCTGAGCTTGTGCTAGGACCTGTCAGCTCACACGAAATGTCCGCCCAGGAGGGGCAATCTGCCAGGCAAACACACACCTTCACTATTCATCATGATTATTTACCAGAACAGGACGGGCAGCCCATTGCTTACTCTGTGCCCCTGCAACACAAATTCAACATGGGGTATTACAACACTCCACTATAGTTTTTTTGTGGCTAAAAATCTTAGTTTAACCTTATAGGTAAACTTGATGTTCGAAAAGTATATAGGTTCAAAATGATAATGGTAGAGTTCAAATGAATCAATGAAATGTTGTGCAGCCTTCGACAATATCTACTTCCAAACCTTTCACATGAGATCTTTTCCTGTAAGAAAAAAGGTTTTCATGTTTGAGGTTTTTCCCCCAAACACTGCCCCTTAGATAATCTGATTTTGTCGTCAGTTACATATCTTAATTAATGACCAACAGTGTTGATAATCTGGTTGTGATGAGGCACACATGTTAAGCAGAAATGTTCACCTACGTTCTGCACACATTTATAACAATTCAATGATATTGAATATGTGCAAACCTGTCTATCTTACTACCAGTAGAGGGCGCTTCAGAGCCGGTGTAAAAGAGAGACGCAAGTGAGAATGTAAACCAGCAGGTTGGTTCAAACTGCCTGATGGTTTTAGAACCTTCCACTGTTGCTCAGGGCTGAAATTTCAGATATCAATTAATCTACAACTTTAACAGATCTTTGGTCGAAGTTTAATGTAATTACTGGAAAGTCACTTTTTTTCCTGGATTGCATCAGAGAACAAAACAGACAGTTTAAAGCAATCCAAGATGTTAAATTAACAGAACATGCTAGAGAGGCAGAGCCAGTGTTAGTCTCCATATTTTAATGGCTATTGAACGACTGTTGAACACGCTGGACTTGGTAGCGTATCTCTGTGGCATTCAGCTGAGAAATTGACCTTATGATCTTTTTGTGCCCATGCTCAATTCAGCAGTGATAACCCTGACCTTAATCCTAATTAACAAGTGCTCGGAAGAATTGTCAATCCCCATATTTCGATGGCTGCTGAACACACTGTCCCGTGTCTCTACAACGTCTCTGCAACGTAGATGAGAAAAATGATTTTTGGCCTCTCAGTGCCCATGCTCAATACTCCTTTACTTTACAGGTGGGATTTGGTCACTTGCTCCTACATGTTATTAGCTGTCTGATGCTCCTCCGTAGTTTGAACTTGCTTTAATGGGACTTGTGAGTATACTGGGAATTCTCCATATGTACATACAGTACTTCATGCGGCACTTCTCTGGCCCATTCTAATTGTCAAGAACAGTTTGTTAGTTAGTTTCAAAGAACGCAAAATGAGCAGAAAAAGACATGGCACTTTTGTTGTGTATTCTCCCACGCTCATTGGTACAAACACACCACATTCATTTCTTTAGGACCATGATGATCATTTTCTAATGTGCATCTTCACATAAGCCGAAGAGGCTATTAAAAAAAAGCCACTCTTGTTGACTAGTTTTACTGAGTAGAATTTCCATCCAATATTCTGAATATGCTCTTCCCTCAAGCCCCATGTTCTTCGAGGGGCCACATTTTGCACAGGGGGATGCATTTTGTGCAAAAGGTGCACGCTGGGCACTCAACTCAAGGCAGGAGAGATGAGAGATCTTTAATCTGGCACCTCCCACATCACTGCGATGATTGACAGCAATCAACATTTCACAAATCATTGGTAGAGGGTTGCCATATCGACCCTGGAGTTAACAAAAAAGTAATTTATTTTTTAGCATCATTTTGGCATAAGGATTTCCTGATCATAGCTAATTTACAAAGATGAGAGAATTGTCCTTGATGCTTGTTTTATCTGAGCACTGAGCACACCAAGGTTCCTTACCATCTTCACACTAGTGGCTAAGATGAAGACATCTAGTCAAGCTATATTGTATCAAAATTACTACCGAGATGCATAGGACCATGCACAATAACAGAAGCACAAAGTTGGGAACATCCATGTCAGAGTGTTCTTGAGCGAGACACTGAATTCCTAATTGCTTCTGATGAACTATTATGGACCACCATCAATGTGTTAATGTGCGAGGGAATGGTGAACGATTATGTAAAACACACTAGTGTTTTCAACCAGCAGATTTGGTTGTCATCTGCATGGCAATGAAAGTTCAAGGAGTAACCCTGAATAATTCTAGCCAAAGAAAGCCTATGTAGAGTGAAAAGCATTGGATCCAAACACACAACCTTGCGGTACCCAGTGATCAACTTTAATATGGTTAAAAGATTCATTATTAACACTGGCAATCTGATAACACTCTCAGGATTTGAACCACCCCAGCGCTTTATTACATATTTGGCTTTACTGCAGAAGAATATGATGGTCGATTGTATCAGAATCACTGAGGACTAATAGGACAAATACAGAGGGGAGTCCTTTATGGGATGTGATGATGGTGTTTCAGAACTATAATGCATGAATTCTATTTCCAGACTGAAATTTGTTTTGACCTGGAAATTGAGTAGCAATAACTTTTTCAAGACTTTTCGTCGGAAAAGGAGGGTGAGATATAAGGCTATGGTTGGACAAAACACCAGAGTCCAGGATTCCTCAATATTGGCTTAATAACAGCCAGTGACCGATAGCCAATTGATAGTCTTACTTAGACATTTTGAATTTAAAAAGGATTAACCCAGGATGATGTGAGTCCTGTCTGGAGCAGGAAAGGATTTATCCAGATTTTCATTTCTGGGTCCAATGACCCTGCAAGGGAATTTCTTTTTTGTCGTGGCTCGGCTCCAGTGGGAATGGCAAAACCAGATGATGTAACGTCTTTGCCATTTGAGCCAGACATCCCATCCACTGGTGATGTTTGGTGTTGGGGTGGACAGACCGGACCTGAACATCACAATGTGTTCAAGAATCTCAAGCTGAGTGCGTGTCTGTGTAGGGAAGGGCTAAAGAGAGGGGGAAGCACTCGATGGGCTTTGTTTGGATCCTTTTGTTTGACCTTTTGCTTGCTGTGCTGCCATACCAATAAGTTTGTAGATCTCATTGCTTTGATATCAGATTTTAGTTTCTTAAGCCATGTTATGTCTTACCTCCGAATATTAATTTCCTATTAACAAGTGTAAATGTAATTTTTGTTCTACCAAGTCAAATGCTGCACGGAAGATTTTGGGTCAAACCCTAGTTATGTTGTGGATGCATTAAGAACGCAAACAGCATAATTTATATTGAGATTGTTTTATTTAAAAGTGTAGCTATATGTTTGACCTTATTTAATTATCTGTGCCGAAATCATCTCTCCACCTGTCGATCAAATCACACACCAACCAGCCACTGCTACCTGCAAACACACTCAGATAAATGGTTCAACAGCTCCTGGATCCCTTTGTTTGAATTCACGCCAGAATCAATTCTATGATTCAGCATTTTTAAAATACCGTCCTCATTCAACCAGATTAAGACAGTTTTCTCACAGTGGCCGTTCAGGCACCTGCTGGCTGATGCACCACATTGCTGCTGTTCAAATTAGTTCAAACTGCTAAGAAAGCAGCTGCTTCCCAGTATAAACATGAATCATTTTATGTAGCTAAATTGATCACATAAAAGTCAAGAGTCACAGCCGATGAACCGTAGTAGAGGGCTAGGTCTCACTATGACCTCCACCTAGGAGGTGGTGGGAAGCGTCTGGTGTGGAGATGTGATGGACGGTGTGTTTCAGTTGGCTCTTCTCCTCATAGGGAATAAAGCGTGTGAAGTTGAACCAGCAGTGCTTTGATGTTCACAGTTTGCTCACTGCGTCAGCTGATGTGAACACCAGACGGCTGCATACACAATATATATAAAGAAGGGGCTCTACGTAATGTAATGACTCTGACTTTGCTCCTACCGAGTGGAGATGCAACTGGTTTCTTGGAGGTACATGAGTTGCACCAGCTCATATCTGTTTCTGGTCTGC
This sequence comes from Mullus surmuletus, assembly GCA_903171835.1. Classification (NCBI taxonomy): domain Eukaryota; kingdom Metazoa; phylum Chordata; class Actinopteri; order Syngnathiformes; family Mullidae; genus Mullus; species Mullus surmuletus. The sequence continues at coordinate 235,394 of CAESWR010001276.1, forward strand.
GTTGGCAGAAAAGAGTGCAGGAAATGGCAGCCATCCAGGATGATGATATGGCAACGCTTGTTTTTGTTGGAGGAAACTCCTCCCCTCTCACATTTTGAACACGCACATCAATGCATGAATGGAGCGAATTAACACATTCTCTCTTTAATGTTAAACAGGAAAGAATAAAGAGATTGTTCACGTTACATTGGTGAACACAGCACATGGCCTCTTCCCACAGTTCATAAAAGTTTATGTTGATAACAGGGGCCATTGTTTACTTCACTGAGTTCTGGCAGTTCAACATGATAACGTACTAGGGGGGGCAAAAAAATCTGCTGGAAATCTGACCTCTGCTGGTAGTGGCTAAATGCACAATAAAGGCGGGTCAACCCAAAGCGGTGTTAATCTAACCAAATCCTTACAAAAATGTTTTTGTTTTTTGATGAGAAGCGTCCTCTGTCCACTGCTGGATGGCTTTTTGTATTCACAGGCGCAAAATGACCTCAAAACTGACTGAGAGGGAGATTCTTAATTGGCTCACAGTTTTCTTATCAGCCTGACAGTGAGCTGTCAGTCACGTGACAACTGTCATTATGTCCTGTTGGTGTTGGGAGGATCTGTGGGGGGCCAAGGGCAACAGGAGATTTTCAAAGTGGACTTTCCTAGGCGCCTCTGGAACATGCACATGCACACATTCAGCTCAACAGCAGGCATTAATGCAAATTATGGTCTGATAATTTAATAACTCTGCCGGGCTGATCTATCCTTTTTATTACAATTATCATCAGGCAGGGGGTTGCGTTCCATCATCACAAAATAAACACCATCCATCATCCTTGTAATGATTAGCTGCTGACAGGCTGAGTTATGCTTTGCATAAATGGACCCTAATGCAGAGCTAGAGAAGAGTGCCAGGGTGTTTTTTTTTTTTAAGATGTACTTTGGCCTCGCGCACGGGTTATTAACCATGCTGATAATCGCAGCAAGGCTCCTTTTATATTGTGGAGAGGTGGCGTGCGTTCGCAGCCAGTGAGGAGAGCCACTTCTTAAAAGATTACATCAGTGGGGAACTGGACTCCAGCTCCACAAGCCCAGAGCCAAGACATGCAGCAGAGCTTGTTAAGTCTTTCCAGAAATTCTGAAGTTGGCAGAGCCGAGACCCCCGTCTTTAATTGCAGTGGAAAATGATGCTGAATTTCCCGCCTGTTGAACCAACTTGTAAAGACACCCCCCCGCCACCACCACCACCACCACCACCATCATCATCCCCCTCCAAAGAGTGTGTCTATTCTGAGAGGCTTAAATACGAGGAAGAATTGTCAAGTTTTTGTGGCTTTGGAGGCTTTTTGGGCGTGATTTTCGCCCAGTTTTGACACAGGGCGAGAAACTTAAATCACCATTGCATCAGGTGGTGAATGTTTTATGCCATTATCTTTGTGTACTCCTTTACTAAGCACCCCCAGCAAAAAAAGGGTTTTCTGAACAAGGTGTATCTTTGCTCTGAATACAAGTCTTGGAGAAACTTGGGGTATTTATGATTCATGGTTGAGATGTACAAACTTCTTTCAATATCTGTGTTTTCACAGGCTATGAAATAATAGTCCTTTCTAAAGCTCTGCTTGTGATGAATTCAAGGAGATTGTTGGCTGGGATGAAGCAAACGCTGGGCCTTACACACAGAGCTACTTTGTTCTCTGCTTTTCTGCCTTTTGGTTTTGATTTGTTTTGAATTGCTGAAATGGCAATGAACTCACCTCGAGTGTTTTGTCTGTCTTTTGGTGGCAGATCAAAGATGGACACACCTTAGATTAAGGAGGTGTTCTTGAATGCCTTCACAAGAAACTTTCAGATTCATTCTTTTACATACCCCCTCAGCATCTGGTTCCCCAGCTGTGCAGAGGTGATTCATTTTTATAGAATTAATTTGAGAGACTTTTATTTTTTTAATGGTGGAGGCTTTCCAGTGATGGGTTTCAATGTTGATTCATATCAAATATCCTTTAGCATGAATATAGAAGACCCCTAATTGCTTCTTATAAGCAGGTTGGCACCTTCCAGGCCTCCACCACCATCAGTGTGTGAATCTTGAAGCAAATGTGCAAGTGAATTGATGAAAAATATAATACTATAAGGTTAACTAAACTTGAATATTAGTTTGGGATCACTGTAAATGCATCAATGATTTCACCAGACCAGATAACGAAGGAGCCCTAAGACCAAAAGAATCAACAAACCAGCAAATAAAACATGGTTCTTCTCAGCTGAATAGAACAGAAAGGCTTTAATTTTCATTGCACAGTGAGGTACAATGAAACGGTATATTATTACGACCAGACTGTTGATCTTTTTTTTTTTTCCAAACATGACTGGTCACCTGGATTTCATGAATCTCAGTGTTTGTAAAAGTTTGTCCACAATGAGACAACACGTGGCTTCTTCCTTCCCGTGTCTCATCTGGAC